>BPLR01000673.1:0-20024 GCA_021605095.1 Caerostris extrusa
CTTTTGAAGATTAGGGCTAACTAAAAATCATATGGATTTAATACTAGTAGCGCCATCTATGTGTCCGCTTACGAACTTTTCAGCCCATCTGTTAAGTTTGATATTTTTTTTTTTTTTTTTTTTTTGAACTGATCGGTGTGACTTATTAGAGGCGGCGTACTATTTGAGGAGTTTTTGTATGTGTGTGTGTAATTTTTAAAAATTAAATTTACAAGACACCCATCTAGAAGGTTTTTAGTAAAATATTCATCATCCTCATTAGTAGCGCAACAGCTCCATTGCGGGCCAAGGTCTACATCTACTGTAAAACGTCAAGGAAAACATATCGTACTGTCTCGAAATCTGACAGTAGATGTTTTCTTTTTACCGGGTAGGGTTGTCAGCCCGACGTCCAAAGCTCCACAGTCTTATGAGACTGCGACCTACTGCTTAAAATGGATTCCAAACCCTACAAACATCCATGGAATCGGAGGGACTCGAACTCTAAACCAGAGCGCTAGTCACTTAGTCCCACAGCTTATTATGTTTTGGTGATTTATTTGGTGAAACTTGTTTCGGTGCCACAAGTTTCGGGTTTGAGTCCCGGCGTGTCACCCTGTAAAAACAAAAACATCTAAACGCAGATGGCCTAGGCCCACCATGAGGCTATTGCGCTACTGATGATGAATGATGATGATGATGTGGTAGAATGAATAAGATGTGGGCAGATTTCGACGTATTGTAGTGGTATAAGCTAACTTATAAAAAGGTTCGGTTTGGAATTCCCTGGTGGTATTCATTGCAGTCACTGCTTTCAGAAATGTGGAGACTCTTGGCGCTTATAACAATGCGTGTAGAGCATCGACATGCGTGCGTGGTATCGACAGTCATGAATTTTCTCTGACATGGGGAATTATTCTTAAAAATGTCTCTCTCATCATCAACGTAATGTTTGCATAACATCTATGACACATTCAGGCGGCCTGAAAACCAATTGGCTAACGCTCTGGCCTTTGGTACTGCAGGCTTCAGGTTTGAATCATGGCGGTGGCATGGATTTTTGTGAGTGGTTCCGGAATCCACTCTAAACTGTAGGTCCCGGTCTAATTAACCTAAATTGTGCACAAAAATGACCGTAGAGCGACAAACCAAGTCAAACTATGACACATTTAAATAAAAATATCGAATGCGTTAACAAATAATACAATAAATACAAAATGAGTTAAAAAGGCTTATAAATTCAATACGGAATAAAAATCATAGCTGATATTAAAGCATTTGTGGAAGCTTTTAAATAAAAATGATAAAAAATATTAAAATTGCAATAATAGAATATTTATTAAAATATACACCAATGTTAAAAAAAACGTAAGCGTCAGCATGGAATTTCAGTCCATTCAAATCAAGATAAAAATATCAAACACTTCTTTAAATAATTCAATAAATATAAATTTGAATTTAAAAGTTTTAAAATTCGATATAGGTTTTAAATATTTAAGGAATTTATTGATGCATTTAAATAAAAAACGAGGCCTGATGGATAATGACTAGCGCTCTGGCGCTCGATGCCACAGGTATCGGGTTCGAGTCCTGGCAGTGCCATGGATGTTTGTATGGTTCAGAATTCAATTTAAACCGTAGATCCGATCAAATATGACTGTGCAGCGTTGGGCATAGGACTGACAAACCTACACGGTAAAAAGAAAACATATACTCATATACTGTCTCGAAATCTGCCAGTAGGAAAACGGTCTTGGCCCACAACGGGGCTGTTACGCCACTGGTGATGAATGATGATGATGTTGATGAATAAGATGTGGCTGGATTTCGACTCGTAGTTCAGTGGTAAAAGCTAGCTTCTAAGAAGGTTCGGGTTGGAACTCCATGGTGGTATGCATTGCAGTCACTGCTTTTAGAAACGTGGAGACCTTTGGCGCTTATAACAATGGTTGTAGAGCATCTGGTATTAATAGTCGGGAATTTTCCCCGAATTTTCTCTCACATATGGGGAATTATTCTTAAAAATTCCTCAAGTAGGGAATGTCTCTCTCTCTTCAACTTAATGTCTGCATAACATCTATGATCTGATCTTAGAGGACCTGAATGGCCGAGTGTCTAGCGCTCTGTGCCACAGGGTTCGAGTCTCAGCTGAGCCATGGATGTTTGTAGTGGTTCGGAATCCACTTTAAGCCGTAGGTCCCGGTCTCAGATGACTGTAAGGGCGTCACGGAGCCAAGTCAGACTTCTACCTACGGGTGCTCCATCACAATAGAAACTGCCCTGGTGGTTCGTGGGCTTGGTTTAGATATCTACCAAGTGCGATAAGAAACAACAACACATCTATCACACATTCAAATTTAAATAAAAAGATCGAATAAGTTAATAAATAATGCAATAAATACAAACTGAACTGAAACATGAAAAATTCATTACGGAATAAAAACTATTTAAAGCTGATATTAAATAAATCATGGATAGATGCATTTAAATAAAAATGATAAAGTAGTAAAAAAATGCAATAATAAAATATTTACAAAATATAAACCGATGCTAAAAAATAACTGCAAACGTTTGTATAGAACTTCTGCCCATTCAAATCAAAATAAAAATATCACGTTTGTAAATAATTCAATAAACATAAATTTGAAATTAAAAGATTTTAAAATTTGAATAGAGCTATAAATATTTAAGGCCCAATTTTTTGATGCATTTAAATGAAAAAGGGCCTGATGACCATTTGATTACGCTCTGGCCTTTGTTTTACCAGAGGTTTCGGGTTAGAGTCCCAGCGGTGCCATGGATCCTTGTAGTGGTTCGAAATCCACTTTAAACCGTAGGTCCGGTCAAATATGACTGTGCAGCGTTAGGAGTAGGATTGACAAAACCTACACGGTAAAAAAGAAAACATCTACTGTCTTGAAATCTGCCAGGTAGGAGACGGCCTTGGCCCCACCATGGGGTTATTGCGCCAAATGATGATGATGATGATTTAAATTAAAATGATAAAAGTACTACATTGAAAACATTAATTGATGTATAAAATATATTGGTTAATAAATTAGTATTTCATGCGAATGAAGAAATTGCAATATGTAGTACGTATGGTTTTGCAATTTAGAATTGCAAAAAATAGATAAAACGAACATTTACAAAACGCAACAAAACATGCAAGTGGATTAACTTTATGAAACATTCTTTCTTTTATAAAAACTTTTGGATTTGGGGAAAAAAATGAAAATTGATGTAATCCTTCATCATCGGTTCAACAGCCCAGTATGGGCCAAGGCCGTCTACCTGCTGGTAGATTTCGAGAAGAGAGATGTTTTTCTTTTACGGCGTAGGGTTGTCAGATCTACGCCCAACAGTCATATGAGACTGGGACCTACAGCTTAAAGTGGATTCCGAACCACTACAAACATCCATGGCCCCGCCGGGACTCAAACCCGAAACCTGTGGTACCGAGCGCCAAAGCGGTAGCAACTTGGCCATTCAGGCCCTGATGTAATCCTTACATGAAACAAATCTTTTATAATGCGCGACTCGTGGCTCAGTGGCAACGCGCCCATCTGATTAGCATTATGGCTGAGGTAGAATTCGCTGGCGACTTTGTTGTAGACACTGTTTCAAAAAATGTCCTTCGTCTTTGGTGAAAACGAACGCTTTATTCCATCGGTGAGAATAAAATTTTTGTGGATGACAAATTTGTGCTTTCACCCCACATGTACTCTGGCAGATAATTATTAAATTATCCGGACACATTGCGTGTGCCATGAAGCGAACGTTTCACACCATTCCATATTTGACCAACAGCACAAATCCTCAGAAAATTTAAGTTGTAACGCCGTTACTAAAGCTTCAAACATTCCGTGGGAATGCTAATTACGGTTGTCACAAAATCCAAACTAAACGAACATCTTTAGAAAGGAAATTAATTATTTAAGAATACAATATAAGTCATTAATAAATTAAAAAATTGTTTGTTTCTTATTTTCATGAGTGGCAACATCCTAAAAATTGTTTATATTCTGTATCAGCGACCGAAGTACGTTATAAGAATAAGCTAGGAATAATCAATAATTTATCGGAATACTTATTTAAATATATATTTATGTTCTTATTTACTGTAAATAAGAATTCTGGGTTAAAATCTAGAATCCTGTACTCTTTTTGTGCCAAATACATTGCCAAGTTGCCAAGTCGGTAAGTAACATAGAAATGAATGGGCCAGGTAGTTTGCGCGGTTGATATTACGCCAAAATCCTTCACTGGGTTGCCAAATCGCCAAGTAAACAAACAAAATGTCTGCCAAAGTTCGGTATCATTGTAAAATGTTATTTCGCCAAAATTTATAGCCAAACAGCGCTATTACGCCAACATTAGTAGCTAAATAGCTAATACGTCAGAGTTTATACATGAAAAGCGCTTGAAGCCAAGGTTTATCGCTTTAACGCCAAATATTATCACTATCCTGCCAAAATTTTAATCTTTGAAATGCTTTATAATCAATATTTATCGCTTTATCGCCAACATTTACCGCTTTATCGCTTTGTTGCCAAACTTTTTCATTAAGCCAATTTTGTTATATGTGTTTTTGTTTGTTTTGTTATCACCAACATTTATCGCCAAATTTTTGTATTAAGCGAATTGCTTTTTGCTTTTACGCCGAAAGTTAATGCTTTATTGTAAAATTTTTATCACTGAAAAACTTTTGCGCCTAAAAATGTTATCGCTTTTATGGCAAAATTTAGCATTATTATGAAAAAAAATTACGTCTAAATTGCCTTTTCGCCAATTTATATCGCTTTATCGCTAAATGTTTTCCACTAGTATGGCAAAATCTTAATGTTTTCTTTTACGCCACTTATTGCCGCTTTAACGCCAAAATATATCATTATTTTGACAACATTTTATTCTTAAATTGCTTTTACACATCGTTAAGACAAAAAATAATAATCGCTGTTACGATAAAATTTCGCCAAAATTATTTGCTATTTCACCATTTTTTTTTTTTTTTTTTTTTAATGTCAAAAAATAAATTATGTTCTTTATGAAGCCGAATTCGAATAATAAATTAATATTAATAAAAGAGAAAAAGAAGAAGAAACCAGAGAATAACTAACTTTTATTGTGGTATGTCGTTCGTCTGTGGTGGAAACGAACGTTGTATTCCAACGATGTAATCATAAAAAAAAATGTTGCGGATGTTAAATTTGTGCTGTCGCGTTAATAACGCTTTTAAATTGTAACGTTAACTAACATTCTAAAAGCTAAAGCTTCAAATATTCCGTGCGAATTCTAATTACGGTTACTACAAAATCCTAACTAAAAGAACATCTTTAAAAAGGAAATCAATTATTTAAGAATAAATGTAAGTTATTAATAAATAAAAAAAATAGGTTTTCTTGTTTGTTTCTTATTTTCATGAGTGGCAACATCATAAAAATTGTTTTGTTATGTATCAGCGACAGACGTATGCTATAAGAACACGCTCAGAATAATCAATAATTTATCGGAATACTTATTTAAAAATATATATATTTCTGTTCTTATTTACTGTAAATAAGAATTCTGCAACTAATTATAGAAATAGCAATAAAATAGTTATTATATTGTTCGGAAAATGAAGCTACGAATTCCTCTAATTAAAGTATTGCAACCCTAAAGAAATTGGCGAAATATTCAGTGTTGCAAGATTGGCGACTCCCCAGGGTTACAGTATCCTAAATTTGAACCAATATTTGTAATTATGTGATGCTGGAATTTTTTTTTCATTCATTAAAAGTATTAAATTTTTTTTTTTATGATTTCGTTATAAGTTATTTTAATTTAAGTTTTTCGAAAATAATTCAGTAGGATATAGTTGTTTTTAATGTCCTGGTGCCATCTATTGGATAAGATATTTATGTAAAAAAGCTTAATATCATGGTGGTACTAGTTTGTCAGATGCAGAAAATATTGCAGAAATAGTAAATCAAAGTTAAAAATTGTAAATGTTTAAATTGCTGTAGATTTTTCATAGATATCATGTGAACCGCTGATTACTGGCAAGATGATAATATTAAGAGATTCTAAATTTACACAATAATTGAAAATGAGATCTGAGTAGTATTTCTTAAGCTTCTGAATTGACAACCAATTTCACTGAATAAACTCAGAACTGCAGAAAGAGAAAAATTACGACTGAGAACTTCAGATACATGTAGGAACATGTTTCATTTCCTATTGCTTAAAAAATTATATCGAAGTGAAATTAAAATAAAAAATATAATTTTTTTCTCTCTCTGAAACTCTTATTACTTAATCATGAAGCATTAAAAGTGTGAAAAAGCAGTATGTAGTTATTTATTCTTAATGAAGTTGTCATTTCCTTTCAATTTAACTATATTGTGCTTAGCTTCAAAGAATGCCATCAAATAGTTAACTAAATTACATACATAAACAAACACATACTAATAATTTCTCAGAACACTATGGGGTGTTTATTGAAATCAACATTTTGGTGTTTTATCGCCTCCCTCAAACAGAATTTATTCAATTTATTTTCAATAATTTATTTAACATTAGGAATGCAAATTGTAATTTAGCAGTATGTAATTTGGTTTGCTAACACAAATCCTAAAATAATTTTGCTTGAATAATAAATATTGCTTGAATATTTTTATGCTGTTGAAGTGATGAATTTTCTTATTTGTAGACTTTCTACAGTTTGGAAAATGCTGATTCAAGAAGAGTTAAATATGACTATTAAGGAAAGCGATGAGAAAATCTTTCAATTTTCATTTTATGCAAAACGGTATTAATTTGACTTTTCAATAGAATTTTAATTTGAATTGAGGAAGGTTTCATTTCTAACTATTGATGGTAGCTGCTTTTCATTTGATGCAAGACACCTCAGTTTAATTTTATAATGTAGACATGGACCATATTATTTTAAACTATAAATTTGTTGTAGGGTTTTCAAGTTAGGAGTGAAACTTAATGAACCAACAGATATTCATTAAGCTGTAGGTTTATTACAATTTTTCTTCTAATAAGACAAATTAATCAATTTCGCAGGTTTCCTTACTGGAGGATACAATTACAAATATGTATTTTCTTGCAAATGTGTTTCTTCCTTTTGATTACATGTGATACATAAAATATGAATATATTAGAACATATTCACTGCAGAATAAGGAGAATTGTATTTAAATAAATGCAAGTAGCAATTACATGTCACAACTAATTTGAATACATGTTTTTTTAACAAGCAACATTTTTTTTTTTCTTTTCCTTTATATACATTTTCGCTAATTTTAAAAGATAGTTATTTGATAACAGAAAGGTTGTCATCTTTTATTGCAATACTAGTTAATTGAATATCATATTTAATACACAACGTAAATATAGCATAACAAATAGTACACTGATTTTTTTCGATATTAAACTAATTATATTATGACTTTTAAAATGTTAAACAATATTAATAAAGAACAAGACAAACTGGAATATCAAAAATATGATACTATATCATTAAAAATTACACGCATCTTTGAATCTTTGTTAAACTCTATATCGCCCCATTTTCCACCGAAATTCGATTGACTACTTTGTTTTAAAATAAAGTGTTTTATATATTTTATGATTTGTGACAAAAATTTTAAGTGTAGATTGGCCCCACTTAAAAAGCGACAAATCTGTAACTGCGGTGGCGTTAATACGTACGTGAGTACTTACGTATTAACGCCACCATAGCTACAGATTTGGCGGTTTTAAGTGGCGCCAATCAAACAGCTACAGATTTGGCGGTTGGCGTTCAAAAGATAACTGCGTGCGCGTGCGAACAACAAGATTGCTCTTTATTGGCGCAACTGTAGCTAAGGTGGTGTTAATACGTAAGTACCGAAAATACAGATATTGACTGTTTTATTGATGAGTTTACAGTTATGAGTTCGCCGAATAATTTAATTATATTCTGCAAACTCATGATGCACGCAAATGTTGGAACATCTAATATAACAGGTTCTATGTTTCACTTTAAGTGATCTCAGTGACCATCTCTAGATTTCCTTTTGCTTAACTTAGTAATTAAACTTAGTTATTAAATTTATATTAAAATAATGTAAAAATATAATTTATACATGCAAAGTGTTTTAGGTATTAAAAATATTAACATTATAATTAAAAACAGTAAATTTAAACTCCACAATAAAAAAAAAAAAAATCTATTACCAGTCTTCATATAGATAACTCTTAATTTTTCTCTTTTTAATGAATAAACAGGATTTTCCTTAATTATCCATTTTCATAATCATAATCATTGTTTTCTTAAATTTCCATCTGTAAATAATGAAATTCAAAAATACTATAGTTATAAACACTTAGTGTTTACTAACACAGCTGTATGATATATGAAACTGTTGCCAATACAAGATTACAAATAATGATATCTTTTAAAAATGTATTTGTTGTATGCTTTATAAAAATCCCAGATTTTTTATGTATTATAATTATTTCTTGATAGTAGTATCCAGTCCTACTAGAACTTCATTCGTCTTCGTTTTCTGATTTGTAATCTCAATTTTCTGAATTACTTAATTTTTTCGGTTAAAAAATTTCTCTCGATGTTATTTATTACTTTTAAACTTACTACTGTAAAAGTTCATATTTCAAAAGTGAGTATGAGTATTCGAAACATGTGTTTATGACATAACATTAGTGAATATCCTTTTTAATTTTTATTATTTGTTTCCTTACAGGCAAATCAAAAAGATATAATTTATTGTATGCACATCTCACATCAATAATCCAGCTGCCTGTTAAAAGCTTTTCCCAGCACAGTCTTCTGAGAAATGTCTAGATTTTTAGTAATAATTGGCAAGAAAATTATGTATATTTATTGTTGTAAATAGCAATAATTTGCTATCATTACTCTGCTGTTAGTGATTTTTTTAATAAAATTTTGGACTATATTTTTGTTTTTACTTTTTGAAATGAAAACATTTAAATAGCTATATATTCATGACCTTGTCTTTAAATAGATATAATTTTTCTGAAATTTCTTCGAAATTATCAAATTTGCAATAAAACATCTAAACATGAATATTAATTTATGGCCAGTAAGGAAAATTAATTTTCACCAATTTTTCAAATAAGGGGAAAATATATAAATTATTCTTTTCTTAATACACTCATGTCCATAAATTAAGGATAATGAAGTTCAGGCAAAGAAAGAGACAGAAACAAAACAAATTTGACTTATTTGTAAAGTCTATTTATTAAACAAAAAAGGTAAAGGGCAAAAGATGCTATATGTTTGACATAATTAATAAAAATTGCGTTTTTACTCCCTGGAGCAAATTTCAAAAAAGAACCTATTTACAAAAAACAGTATAACATGGTTAGTATGATGGTTAATATGGAGTATGTCTCCAGGACGATGCAATATAGGCCTTACAACGCCTAGGCATGCTGAGTATCAAATTATCAATCTGATCTTGGGGAATATTACACCACTCATCAAGCAATGCTCTCCGAAGTTCCGGTTGACAGGTGGGAGGGGGTTGACGGGCTGCAATTCGTCGGCCAAGCATATCCCACACATGCTCTATTGGATTCAAGTCCGGTGAGTATGCTGGCCAATCCATAAGGGTGATATCCTCCAATTGAAGGCATTCGTCTACAATGTTTGCACGGTGAGGACGGGCGTTGTCATCCATAAACAGAAATTCAGCACTCATGGCGCCCCGAAACAAACGTACATGTTGTTCCAGAATGGCATCCCGATAGATGTGGCCTGTCATCGTTACATTTTCTGAACATGCAGGTCAGTTCTGGAACCAAGAATAATTCCTCCCCAAACGAGCCATCCTGCACCACCGTAACGGTGTCGTTCAATGGTGTTCTCTTGGTGGTAACGGGTACCTGGCGCTCTCCATATGAAACCTGGACTCATCGGAAAACATCACACAAGACCACTGTTGCGGTGTCCACAATGCATGCTCTCTACTCCAGGTTAATCGCAGGCGACAGTGAGTTGCGGTAAGTGGAACACATCTGACAGGCCTACGAGCACATAGACCAATGTGCCCTAAGCGTCTGCACACGTCTGCCTTGAAGCTGTCGTGCCGGTAGCCGAAGACAGCTGACGAGACAGGTCTGATGCTGTGCTCCATCTGTTTCTTTTGGCAGTAACTGCTAAATACCGGTCCTCATTCGGCGCTGTAACTCGGGGCGACCTGTGCTGTAACATCTACTCACATTACTATCATCTTGGAATCGTTGCCAAAGCCTGGAGATGACACTTTGGGCGATTCAAGTTCTCGGATACTTCCAGCTGGGTACGTCCACATTCCAGTCGTCCGATAATTCTACCACGTAAACAATCATCCAAATGCTTCCTTTGTGCCATAACTATGCGGTTATTGCACTGAAAGGCTTTTAAAGCGCTTATGAGCAATTTTACTTCTTTGCCAACATTCCTTATATACCCCTCTCTTACACTCTCGTCATTGTGACGTACTATCCGCGCCATCTGGTGGTTTCCTGTAATTTGCATATTCTTCTTCAAGATGTGTGATAATTCTACAGGTGAAATTTTTATTTTAGAGTTCAATTTCTGTGTGATTCTGAATTATCCTTAATTTATGGACATGAGTGTATTTAATAGTGTAAGAAATCTAAAATATTACACTGTTCATGCATAATAAATGTAACTACATTAGTAGACTTGAAAATAAAATTCTAAGAATGATTACTGATTCTCCGTGGTATTTTAGAAATGATGACATTCAAACAGTCTTGCCCTGATTTCTAATATTCAAAATTTTATGCTCAAGCTTGCTAAAAAATTGTATGCAAATCTTGAACATATTCCGATTGGTGAAATTCGTAATCTTCCGAGATAATTCAAACATTACTCTGCCGGAAAATGCTAAACGCCCCAACAATTTACAAAGTTCCTAAATGTATTTGTCCTTTCGTCATCATTTCTAGCATAAATTACCCTATCCTCCTGTGGAATCTCTATGAAATTTTTTAATTTGCTATTTTACTGTTTTATATTATTCATTTTCTTCTTAAAATTTTGTATTTGGGGACATTTTCCATTTAACTACTTATTTCCTGTTTTTGACTAACCAAAAATGCTTCTTCTACTTATTGCCATGTAACATTTTGACCAGATAGGAGTTTAAGGCCCCCTCAAATTGGTACTCAATAAAATTTTAAGTTAATAGTTATTTTATTTAAGAATTGATTCGATCTAAATATACATTTAAAAAAAGAAATAGTAAATTAGAAGAATTTCTCCTTATTTTCGATTCAGTGTTTACTGTTTTTAGAATAGTGTCATCCTAATTTTGCTAACAATTTGAATGTAGGCACTTCTTGATTTTGAGGCCCTAGGCTGAAGCCCAGTTAGCCTATAGGAAAATCCAGCCTGTGCATGAAAGTTATTCAACAGTAAATATTTCTTTTCATTTGACTCATTAACCAATAGGTTTTTTTTCTTCCTCGGCAATTTTTTAGTATTGAAAAATAAAAATTTTGACATGGAAATATATTCGTTATAATAACAAAATACAGTTCTCAGTATTTGTAAATATAATAAAAACAATCACTGATATATAAATTTGTGTACTAGCATCTATTTCTGAATAAACTTTTAAATAAATTATATTCAAACATTTCTTTATAAAATTTTTTGAATATTGTTACATGACAATTTGTTTAGAATATAAAATGAATGAGTACAAGAAATTGAATCCCAGTATAAAAATATGAAAATTTTAACAGCATGTGAGGTAATGCAATATTTTTTTTTTAAATCATTACACATACAGTTAGTTATCAATATAGTTAATAAATTCTCATACTCCATTAAAGATCATAATTTGATAATAATCAGTTTAATATATATGAAGGAAATATAAATAAAAAAAATGAGATGAAAAAGTATAATGATTTAAAAAAAAGATTGTAAATGATGTGTAAATATAGTGTTCTCTAAACTGCATCCCCATGTAAAAATATGGATTTTTTTTTTTTTTTTTTTTCAAATTAGAGACACTTTTTGTAAATATTATTTTGGAACACAGCTTTTTTCTGCCCAGCGCATGCTCATAGGAAATTGCGCATGCATATCTGTAATAATGTTTCCTATGAGCATGCCATTAGGCAGAAAATTATCTACGTTTTAATACGGTATGCAAAATCTCTAATAATTAAACATTATAAATTGATAATGTCGCGTTACATGGTATAACGTTCTTCCATTTATTTATTTGGTATTTATAACGCATGGAAAACTACCAAAAATTATGCACTGGAATCACAGAAACGACAAATTTGCGGATGAAAAGCGAATCAGCCCATCTAAGTGCTATGATGAATTCATCTGCTAAAGATATCCTCCTGAATCAAGGATGACTCCAGTGCCATGTTTGTAAGAATGAAAATTTTAAGTCGAGTAATTTTATCATATAATAGAGAGTTTAAATTAAAAGTGGTACAAACATCATGCTATAATGGTAGAACTTATTGTGCTTACCGTAGGGAAACAATTATTTAAAAACAGTCCAAGTATGTTCTTTAATAAAATTGAAACAATAATATATCTCCTAAAAGTTTATATTTTGCAGCTAAATTTTTCACTGATAGATAATAATCCTCAGCAAGATTCTTGAATCTCATTTTTCTGTAAGCGACAGAATCCCATTCTTCATCTTCAATACGGCGAAGATAAAGAATATATTAAATTTGAGAATAATTATTCTATGTACTGAATTCTTTGTTGGAAAGCCACTTAAAATTCTTCAGCGAGAAATTAGTTAATTATTATTATCGGCTTTCAATATATTTTTTTACTTTAAATATTTTCTTGTAACCAAAATATTTATAAAACACTAATGATAATCTGGTATATTAAATTATCTTTGGTTTTAGCCCTGGTATCAAACATCATGAGCGCTGGCGAATTGACCATAAGTCCGCCAGCAAATTTAATTGTTTTGCACAGCATAAAAAAAATTGAATTTCTTGAAATTTTTGAATTAATGATTGCGGCCATATGGCCGTATTGCCATGCTCAGCACTCGTACCACGAATGTTTCGGGTACGTGTACCAGCGGTGCCATGAATTTTTTGTAGTGGTTCAGAATGTAAGAACTTTAAACAGTAGGTCCCGGTCTAATAGGAAAATTAGAGCAGTTTCGGGGGGTAGTGTGACTCGCGTCGGTAGAATATCTTCTGAAGCAACAGTTTCTGTGCGCCCTGGGTAGTGCTAAATGAGTAAAAGGGGTGCAAGCCATTGCTTATGACATAAAAGATAGACTGTCTGAGTATTTTCCAGCTGCATAAGAGAATTTTCAAATATTTACTTAAAAATTCATTATGAAAAAATTGGTCTGTAATAATAGGGAGAAGTAGATCAGTCCAAACCTTACACAATGCAGTAGAGTTGGTGCATTCAGTGTTTTCGATAAACGAGATTGAACGCGTTTGAGGTCCAAAATGGAATATACTAAATAAATAAATATTTTTTTCAGCTCTCTGTATGTTGATCTTATTAACATTTTAATTGTTGAATAAAGATGTCGAGTGCCTGAACGCGAAGCGTTCATCTACTCAATGGTATGTGAAGGCAGTAGGAAAGAAAAGTCATGATAAATAGATAATAGTAATCGTATGATGAGAGAAAAAAAGAAGAAAGTAAGAAAAATGTAAATCATCGGTATGGAAACGTAACAAGAAATTTATGATCAGTAAATATGCGTTGAAGTAAAATATCTAAAAAGCGATAAGTGAGCAGGAAATTATGGTGGTTTGAGGCTTCGATTCCATTTAGAAGTAGAGAAAGGATACTTGTATTTTCCATTCAATTGCGTAAATATAGTTTGTGCCTTGATGAGAGGATTTTCGTGAGTAGCAATGGTATTGAAGAAATTTCTAGAAAGTTTAGTAATATAGTTGTCAATAGAGTCAATTTTTAAATCTTGATGAATTGTAGAGTTGCGGACAAACCAGGGTGCTCCAGTGATAATACGAAGAAGTTTGTTTTGAATAATTTGTACAGATTTCTTGTTAGATTGTGCAGCTAGACCCCAGAGATTGGGGCAGCATAGGTAAGGATAGGCCTGAGAACTTGTTTGTAGAGAAGAAGTTTGTTTGACAAAGTTAATTTAGAAAATTTATTAATGAGTGGTAGAGTGAGATAAAATTTTTTCCAACATTTTTCTTTGATTTTTTGAATATGAGCTCGAAACGTAAGTTTATTGTCTATAATTAAGCCGAGATATTTAATATTAGTCGCCCATTCAATTTGTTGATCAAAAAGGGAGAGATTAATATATGGTTGTCTGGCGTGTCCTTTTCGGAAAATGATAGCTTGAGATTTAGAGACATTAATTGCGATGCGCCATTTAGTTAGCCAATCCTCTAGGATATTCAGAAAATTTTGAAGAGTATTGATGACATAAAGAATAGAAGCACCTTGGGCAAGAGCAGCAGAATCGTCAGCAAATAGGCAAGTGGAAATGTTAGTGCACTGAGGAAAGTCATAGGTAAAGATATTGTAGAGAATAGGACTTAGCACGCTTCCTTGAGGTGTACCAGCACAAATACGACCGATTTTGGAGAATTCATTATGAAGTCGAACTTGAAAGGTTCTATTTTTAAGATAATTTGTAATGATAAGTGTGATCCAAGTTGGAAATTGAAGTTTGATCATTTTGTAGATCAGTCCATTGTGCCACAGTCGATCGAAAGCTTTTTTGACATCTAGAAAGACACCTCCTGTAAAAAATTTATAGTTATATCCTTCAGTGATGATATTGGTGACACGTAGAAGTTGATGACAAGTTGAGTGATGTTGACGGAATCCAAATTGTTCTGCTGGAATTATGGAATTTTTATCGCAAAAAGAAGTAATATGTCTCACTAAGAGTTTTTCGTAAAGTTTTCCTACACAGCTAAGGAGACTGATGGGCCGATAATTTTGAGGAAATTTCCTATCTTGGCCAGGTTTAGGGAACATGATGATATTTGCTTTTTTCCAGATAGGAGGGAAGTAGTGATATTTAGTACAGCTGTTGTAGATTTTTGCAAGATGAGTAATGGCATTAAGGGGGAGACACATTAAGGCTTTATTTGGAATGTTGTCAGGTCCAGAAGATTTCCGAATGTTGAGATTCTTGATTAAGTTAACTATGTCAGATGGAGAAAAAAAAAATATTGTTATGATAATTTTGATGATCAGCTAGAAAGGAAGTTACTGCATCTTCAACATGCTCAATTTGAGAGTAATCGCAAGGTTCAGTGTTTTCTTGAAAGGAGAGTTCAAGGTTTTCAGCAAAAGAGTTCGCTTTATCAGAAGATGAGAATATAAGACCTGTGGATCCAACCAGTGGAGGAATTTTGGGATATTTTTTGGTAAAATGTTTGTTAATTTTGAAGAGAGAATTATCTTCTGGATTTAGGCCTAATAAAAATTCATTCCATCTGTCATTTTTTAATTTGTGAATCATTTGCTTTATTTCTTTTTGAAGCTTGTTGACGGATTGCTTGAACGGAGGAAACCTGGTATCTTGCCATAATTTACGAATTCTGTTTTTTCCGCAATTTTAGAGGTGATTTCAGTAGGAAGTTTTTGGTGTGGTGTACTGAGTTCTTTAGATTTGCTAGCAAGGTTGATAGCAGAAGTAACAGCATAGTTAAATTTATCAATTATTTTGTCAATATCTTGAATATTGGAGATGACTGGATTACCAGGAATGCTTTGAGAGAGAATTTTAGTAAAAATATTCCAATTGGTAGTTGTGATTATGCTATTGAGGAAGGGCGTAAATGAATTATGAGAGACTTCAACTATCACAGGGTTATGATCACTGGAAAGATCGTTGATAGAAGAAGCAGGCCCGGCGTTTAAATTTTTAAGAAGTGCGATGTCAAGAGTACTATTGCAAGGACTGTGAAGGCAGAAATATGTGGGATCATTAGGAGCAATAACATTGAATGCATTAAGATTTGTCCAATCGAAGAGAATAGAACCATTTATGTTGCTGCGTCCATTATTCCATGCAGGATGCTTGGAATTGAAGTCACCAAGTAGAAGTACTTGTTGATTGGAGTTCGCTATTGTATCAAGTTCTTGTGTGAGGAATCTACCAATTGGAGGGCGATAAATGCTAGCAACAGTAATTTTTAGGTTATTCTTGAGATTAATAACGATAGCAGAGTTTTCAAAGCTGGTTGTAGTAAAATGAATTTGATGATGATTAATATTTTTATGAATGCAGATAGCCGTGCCTCCTCCTCTGTGGGTAAGACGATCGGAGCGATATATGATATAATTTGGAATTTTGAAGGAATCGCCTGGTCGAAGATGTGTTTCTTGGAGAGCAATTACATGAGGTTTATTTTCAGAAATAAAATTTTGTAATTCATTAATTTTTCCTTTAAGACTATTGGAGTTCCATGTCACGCATAAGATAGAATTATTGGTCGATCTATTGAATGTTATTGACTGGTTGATTTTGAAGAGCATTTATTAAAACAGAAAGATTTGAAAGTACCCCAACTAATTGTTGCAGAATGAGTGGAATTGGAGGCGTTTCCGTGGAAGCCTGCAGAGTATTGGAAGAAGTAGTATGGTGAGAGGTCTGGGTAGGAAGAGTTGGAAAGTCATCTGAAGAAGGAGGAAGAGTTGGAGAAGCCTTCTGATGAGCGGGAAGAGACAATTGGTTGGAGTTCTCAGGCTTCATTTGTTGTGCTTGTTTTTTAAGTCTCTCCGTCCAAGCGTTGACCTTCGGGGGAGGAGCAGGAGTGAAATTAGCAGGGTTTTTAGGACAACCTGAGAAATTTGCAGTATGCTCTCCAGAGCAAAGGGCGCATTTGGGAGCTTCATCTGGCCTTTTGGTGCATTCTTTGGTGGCATGAGGTCCAGCACATTTGAGACATCGAGGGTCTCTTGTACAGAATTTGCTATGATGATAGAATTCTTGACATTTATAGCATTGGCTGGGTCCTGATTTTCTTCTGAGTGGTTCAACTTTGACCCTAAAGTAATATAAGGTGGATAGGTCGAAAATTCTTTTGTTTTGTTCATTTTTGGTAGAAGAACTATTAGGTACAGAGGTAGATTGCCGGTACCAGCACGATTACGAAGTGGAGTGATGAATTCAGGATGAAAGTTGAGAATTTGGAGTTCCTGCATGATGACATCAATTGGGAGATCTGAAGGCAGTCCGCGAATTACAACTTTAAGTTGCTTTTCTTGGGGCAATTCAAATGTATGACTTTTAAGTTTCAGGTGATCAATTTGCTTCCGTATGGATCTGTAGTCATCAGGTGTGGTTGGAAAAACTTTTAATTTGCCTCCAGAAAGGCGTCCTTCAATCTTTGAATTTGTAATCTGGTTGAAGTTCTTAAGAATTTCAGTAGAATTTTGTATGTTGTCTATTATAATTGGAGGAACATATTTAGTAGTATGGGGTGCAGGACAAGAAGAAGCAATATTCTGGTCATTAGTGAGATCTGTGTCCATACTGTTTTCGTCCAGATGTAATTTATCAACATTTTTGAAATGTCTTCAATTTTAGCAGGAGGTATGTTGTCTGCATCACTAGGACCAAGACTTTCATCGGGGTTAAGGCAAGCAAATTTGGAAGATAACTTGATAACAGTGGGATCACTGGTATTAGGCCGTTTAGCTAAATTTTTTCTTTCCTTTTGTGTGACCTTAAGTTTTTTCTTTTTAGTAGGAGTAGTTACCGAGTTGTTTGAATCATTGAGTTTCAGCAAGATGAGACTCATTTGCTTCCTTAAGTTTTTATTGGTAATATTAGAAAGCGTAAGTTGTATAAAAAGATCTAAATTAGGTATTTGAGGTTCAATTTTTAAGCAATTTTCAATGTTGTTCAGATGATCATTGAGGCTTTCGCACTCAATGAATGATGAAAAATTGTTAATGCTAATATTAAGTTGATCAATTTCTTGAATAAAGTTAAACGCTGTCGGGTTAGTATTAACGTCAATCAAATGAAGCATACTGGTTGATTGGTCAGCAGGGGAGAGAGACATGGTTGTGCTGTTTGAGGAGAGCGAAACTCCCTCGACAACAGCCATAATAGAATAAAATAAACAAAACCAAATATTTAAAAAAACTACTGACTAAAACAGAAAATAAATATGCACTTTACTGAGTAAAGGCAGTGAGAAACGCTCGTAAAAAAAAAAAACCCGAACAATTCTGCGCCTACACAGTAAAATACAGAAGAAAAAAAAAAAAAAAAAAGAATTCTAGAATTTAGCTAAAAGTTCTAAAAAAGAATTCTAGAATTTAGCTACTCATTTTATACAACAAAATAATAACATAGAACCAAAGAAATCAAATAGAGAAAGGTAATAAAGAGATTAAGACAGAATAAGAGGGGAAAAAAATCACATACCAATGAGGTGAAACATTAGAAAACAAACATCGATTCAATGACCTTGCTTTACGCTGCAATTGGAAAAATAATGGAAATACAGAACATTGTAAATTTAGCAAAAAAAAAATAAATAAATAAAATTTTTTTAAAAAATATTATAAAAAAAAAAACATATTTTAAACTAAAATATTTTTTAATATTAAATCACTGTAATAAATAATTTTCAAAGGACGAATGATGGATGCAAATCATAATAAACCATTCAGTACCTTTTATAAATTGTTGAAAAATCCATAAAAATCAGAACATTTTTTAAAAAATTAAATAATTAAACGGAATATTCCAAATACGATTTGTAATTTTTTTCAGTTCTGCAATTAAATCACTGTTGATAACTTTTCATAAATAAGGAGGACGAATTTTGGAATTAAAATCACTGCATAAATAGGAGGACGAATGGGATAAAAGGAATAACACCAAACAGCCTTTTATAAATTCGTTGTCCAGTCTAGATTAAATATAACTCATTAGAAATATAATATGTAAACAACCAAATGTGACGAAAATTGTCAAAAATCGCGGTATTGGTAGAATAATGAAGAACATCTATTTGATGCAAGCACTTCCAGCTTAAGGAAGGCTTGCAAAACTTAGAAGAATGTTTTTTCTTTTTCCTTTTTTAAGGAAAATAATATGTGTTTTTTTAAAACAAAATTTTTTCTTTTGCTACTACCAACTAAAGATATTACTAGAAGCTTCACCTATCAACTTGTGTGGCTTTATTTAATCAAGTGCTTCTACAAATGTGGCTAATACTAAAACCCTTATAAATGAAATGGATAAATATGTATAATTTGAAAGTGATTTTCATTTTCAGGTAATTTTAAAATCAGTTGTATTTTGAAACATACTATCCAATTATAAATTCAATAGAATCTTGTATCTATATGAATATTTAATATTTATTTAAACTATGTTTGAGTAACATGTGGCGCAGTGCTATAATGAATTTTGTTAAGTGTAAAACCATAGACATTCATAAAACATCGATATTTTATGCATTAAATTTATTTGAATACCATTCTACATTTCTTATTTTTAATTTTTTAAATATTTCTTGATTCAGTGATTAATTTTTTTACATAATAATTAAAATATTTTCTAAATAGAAATGTTATATTTTTGTTCTTTTGGCATAATGGATATTATAAATACAAAAGCTGTTAGACTTTTTCTTAATAACTATCATTGCAAAAACCTTTTCTACAAAAAAAAAAAAAAAGAAATTTAGTTTTAAAGTATTTCTCTAGTTGTTATTTATTTATAATAGCTGTTACATTTTGTATGAAAGTGAAAATTAAATCTTTCTAAGATAAAAATTAGTAATAAATGCTTAGAATAATTTAATTATTCTATTCCTTATTAATTTCTGTAAATTTTTAACTTCTGTGACAATAATTCTTTTTAAGCCTTTTCATTTATGATAATTTTCTTTATGTACAACTGAAGGTTTATTGTAAACCTGAAGGTAAATAAAAAAATGATTTTATTATACACATTAAATACTTGTTAAAATCTTCTTAATTATTAAGAAATATATTTTATACAATCTTTTTTTTAGAGACCTTGTTAAAAATC
>BPLR01000674.1:0-117967 GCA_021605095.1 Caerostris extrusa
TGTTCTCATGCCCATGGCAATCAATCACACAAGTGCTTAAAATAAACAATAAATAAGCAAAAATAAAATTCAATAAAAAATGATGAAATACTTACAAAATAAAAACATTTTAGAGCAAAAATAATTAATTGAAAATATTTCTGAATAAAAATAACTTACCGTGCCTAAACAAAAGTAAAATATAACAATAAATAACTAATTACATAAAGTAATATTATCATTTGGAAATCGAATAACAAAAGAAATTTAGTGATATTAAGATCCAGTGATAATTAATTGATTTGAGACCGAATATAGGGAGAAAATGCGAGTTGTAATTTTAATGTACACATAGAACTCGGAATATTAAGGCTAAATTTGTCATTAAATAATAAATATTAATGATTGGCAAATTACAATAAGAAGAATACTAAATAGTATTTTATTAATTGACTTAAAGCACTGTACTATTTATTAAAATGTCTTATGCAAATGCAAGAAGTGGAGTTAAAGCGCCAGTTATACAAACATTGGCTAAATCGCAAAATAGGGACCTTTGGGATTTGGAGACTTTTTTGTGGCGCCAACTGAGCGGTAACTCGCCAAATGTGATAACCCTTGAATAGCACTTAGTTTTAACGTGTAATCGGAATCATTTCGAATATAGTGAATGTAAAAATTTATTTGAAGTTATATATGAAAATGAAATGATTTCATCTGATTGGGGAAAAAAAACCGAACAAACTAAGTGTATGAGAATATAAAATAAATTTAAGTGATATTTATAAATAAAAAGATACAAGTGATGAGTAATATAAATATAGTGATTTAGTGAGTGATAAATATAGAGTGATAGAGTAATAAATATGAGTGATTTTAAGTGATATTTAATTGAGGATTATTCTAATTATTCTCAGATTTTGATTAGGATTCTGAACATGTAATTTGAAGAATATTAATTTCAAATGTAATGAATGTAAAAAGCATATTTGAAGTTATAAAGTTTGAACAAATAAAATTAAACGAATAAGAATACAAAATAAATGTGACTAAAAAAAAATGAAAATTATTCTAATCATTATACATCGGAAGGAATGAAAAAAATAAGCTTGAACGGGCCAAGAACGGGGGAAAAAACATTACCTTTGACCTTTGTCAGAACAGATGCTAGAACTCTAAAATTTGTTTTTTAAATTTTCGATTAACAAATCTAGCAAGCCAGTTTTGCAAAGAATAAAATTGTTAAGAATGTAGAATAACTATTAAAAAAAAAGTGAAGATTGCTTTTCATTAGGACGCAGGAGAATAAGATGGAAAAATATAAAAATTTTCATATACTATAATTTGTAGGTTGCGCCATAAGTTTCATCTGCAAAAATTAAAACTGTAGATTATGCTGAAACAAAAGAAGTGTATTATTCACCTTTTATGTGGCATAAAGAAGAGGCATAGGCATTGCAACTCAGGGGGTTCTGAGTTTTACCGTGCCATCCATCTGCAGAGACAGGCCAGCGCAATCGTGATCTTGATTTGGTTCGCCTTTCTGCCCACAGGTTATTTGGCACCAGTCTTGAGCCAAAGAAATAGAAGCCCTCCATTTTGGTGACTCCGACAAAAGCTGCTCCGCCCAAAAATGAATTCAGTATGGCATTCTATGTATTTCTTCATCTTTTTTATTTTTGACTGGAGTTGGAGTATCCGGACTACAGGCACCAGCGATTTTGTTGTACTCCCAGGGCTCCCGACAGGACGAACAAGCAGTTGTCTCCATATTTCAAGTATGGTTTTTGATCATCTTTGCAAGCTGGAAAAAACAAAAGTAATATAAAAAAAAAATTTAAAAGTCAATTTCTACTTTTTTTTTTTCACTATATTGCTGAAAAGTCCTTTACAAATAAAGTTGAAATTTTCCTCTTACATCTGGCGCCATCTATTGGTATAGACATGCAACTTAAATCTAAAAAACTACAATTAATGAATTAATATTTGAAAAAACTGCATTAACATCAAGTGTCCATCACTACAAGTTCAAAGAAATGTATTTGAACTTGAGTGGATGAATAAAAGTATTTTTATGAACGATTGAAAATTTGAACAGGATATATATAGGGAGAGTGTGAACTTATAGTAGGAATTGAATAAACAACGACATACAGTAAATACCGATACAAATAAAAAAAAACAGCCATTCTATTTTAATTCCAGCATGTTGCTTATGGATCTTGCTTGATAAATCCATGGATATGGAACGGCTGAGGAGGAATTGCAAAGTACCGCTGTATAGGTTTCTAAATGGCATTGCTTATTTTGAAAGTAAACATCATGTGTTGTTGACAAGATTTTTTTTTTATGGTTTGTGATGAGTTAGTTTGGGAACTTATTTATTTTATATTCTTTAATTTTTTTTATTTTTCATTTAACACTCATAGTTTTCCTAAATGATAAAGTATCAAGTATCTTATTAATTTGACATGAAGTTGCAATTTTTATCTAGATTTGCAAATATAGTGGTTCCTTGGTATATGTCCTTTTTGGAATAAATCCAACTTGGTAAACGTCTTACGTGGACGCAAAAAAAAAATTGGTTTTGGTATATGTCATGTGTTCCGAATGCAACTCGCGTGCGCCAAGTACTTTGCCAAATGGATCTAATAAAGTTCAAGCAAGCCATAATAGCATGGTCTGGAATGGTCGAATATTGGCACATTTTTTAAACATCCTGAGGAGATATCAGAAGAAAAGTTCTTTAGAAAGCATAAAATCTGATGATCTTCAGCCAGGTTCAAGTAGAGAATGGTGACATAAAAGATAAAATTAAATTCGATAAATTTTCGTTTCTGTATGCGATTTCATCTAACTACTTTTTTATTTCTGTATTTTAGTTAAAAAGGTTTAAAATTATTTTATACATCCCCAGCAATGTATAACATGTCCTTAAAAAATATTATTTGTTTTCATGAGAATTGAATCCTTCAAATCTTTTTTCCCATTACGGAAAAAATTCATTTTTAATATGGGTCTTGTTTGGTAAATCCAAGAACATGGAACGGCTAAAGAATAATTACAAAGTACCACTGCACAGGTTTCTAAATGACATTGCTTTATTTTGAATGTAAACATCATGTATTATTGACATGATTTTTTAAATACTAATTCGATGCACAATGATTCAGATTTATATATGAAATCTCTATGCCTGTGAATCTATTATAATAACAGCATTTTGGTTCAATCAGTGTTTGCAGTCACAATTTGGATTGAATACCATCTGGATGGATTTTTACCTTACCCCATCCTTTTTCATAGTTCATGGAAACACTTCTAGGTATACAAATTTAGAATGCCCATACCATACTAAAAACTGAAAACTTTTCAATGACTTATACATTTTCATTCTGTAGGGCAGGGTGGTCAACCCAAATGATTTTGAGACCACTTTTGGAAATGCATCATAACTAAAGCATATAAAATTATATATTCCCATATTAGATTTAGACACACTATAGACATTTTTTTTAGTGAAAAATGGGAAACAGAGAGTTATTAGATTCTTTTGCATACCGTATTTTTATCGTCCGATATTTTTCTTCTAGCGCGCATGCTCATAGGAAACATTATTACAGATACGCATGCGTAATTTCCTATGAGCATGCGCGCTAGGGAGAAAAGAATATCGGACGACAAAATACGGTATGCAAAAACTGTCTATTTTTTGTGTTTACCTTTATACATGTAAACATAGATGATATATAATAATAGTGATACTAAATGCACATTGTAAAGAAATATATAACACTAAAAATGAAATATAAAAATATATAAATATAAACGAAATAAAATAAATGAAATCAATAAAAAATATTTATTTTACTAGTGCGATATTTGTTTTTCCACTCTTTCACTTAGCTTTTGCAAATCGTGCTGGCGTATCATGAGTTCGCATAATAAAATTCAATTATTCTGCGAACTCATAACTGGGTAGTTCATAAATAAAACAGGCACTATCTGTCCTATATTCGCAAGAATATTATTTCAAAATCAAAGTTCATTTTTTTTTCTCATTATTTCGACAATTAATTTTTGAATATATAGATGCACACGTCCTGTATTTTTTTAATACATTGTTTTCACTATTTTGGCTATTGTAAAATGGCCCCCTATTCAATGTAAGAGTTCCGACCAAATTCCCTTCAATTCAGAAGACTAACTTCTAACCATCAAAACCATCCTGATATGCAAGGCTTTAAATATTTCCATACATTTTGCAGATGGAAGGCATACTTACGATCGTTCTTCTTCACACACACCACGGGAAGCCTGGGACCTCCGCAATCCACGGCGACCACATCGAAATCTCGGGAACCATTCATAAACAGCGCAGGTCAGGGCGCTTTCGGTTGGATGGTCAGCCCACACTTCGTACTTCTTCTGGACAACTTTTGTGTCATCGAAATCAAAACGACCATCTAAAAAAGAAACAAATAATATATAAAAATATTTTTAACTCAATTCCTACTTTTTTTTTTTCACTATACTGTAGAAAAGTCCTTTATAAATAGATTGAAATTTTCCTCTTACATCTGGCGCCATCTATTGGTAGATACATGCAACTTAAATCTAAAAAACTAAAATTAATTAATTAAATTTAATTAATGAATTAATATTTGAAAAAAGCTGTATTAACATCCAGTGTCATCCACTACAAGTTCAAAAAATGTATTTGAACGTGAGCGGATAAATAAAAATGAACGGTTGAAAATTGAAATTGAAACGGTATTTTATGAACGGTTGAAAATTTGAACAAGATATATATAGGGAGAGTGTGAGCTAATAGAAGGAATTAAAAAAAAAAAATGCAATCGTCGAAAATACACCATTCGTCGTAAATGATAAGGAATATTAGCAAATCAAAATATGTAATTTGGGGCCTGAATGGCCGTGTGGTTAGCGCTCTGGCGATCGGTATCACAGGTTCTGGTTCGAGTCCCGGCGGTGCAATAGATGTTTGTAGGTTCGAATCCACTTTAAACCGTAGGCCCCGGTCTAATATGATCGTTGCGGGGGCATTGTTACTCCGCGTTCGTAGCTTATCTTCAAGTTACATGCGCCCACTGGGTAATTAATGCAAAGTGAGTAACGTCTGTACAGTGCTTGCCTTAAGGCATCCAAGACCAAGCTGTCTAAGTGTTTGCCAGCTGCATTAGAAAAAAATATATATATGCAATTTAAAAGTTTAACTATATAGTTGATTTTTCTATTCCATTATGGATTTCTAAGCAGAAACGACAATTTTTTTTTTTTTAATAGTAATAAATCGTAATACCATGCAAAGTAACATAAAAACTTGTCGCAAAGACAAATAAAAAATAATATTTATATAACACGATAATTTTTTTATCATTGTAATAATAAGTTTAGATGGTTCATTTGATATCTTTAGAAATGACGTAAATACTGACCAATGGTTATTGTAAGAAAAAGAAAAATTTTAATTTAAAAATGTAGTGCTGTCGGTTTCTTTGTGCAGCTGGATTGCAATTAGAAGTGGTTGGGATGAGACATGAGACTCAGATTTTAGCACTCACATCTTTATCAACACGAGCACAAACACCACATACGCATACAATAATTAACATATTTAAAAGCATCTAATTAAAGATTCGTGGAAGGATTTCCCTTCTATGCAGAAAATAGTCATCTCCTCTCGGGATGAGATATTGTAAACGACAATAAAAAACGTCTCTGAGGCATTGCCGGTTGCGCTGTACTTCCTTTCGGGTGAGAGTCTCGATGCCTACTGACCATTTCTCCTGAACGCCACGGGAGAACGAATTTTCATATTATTAAAATACACAACACATAACTTACTCTCTATCTTCCAGATCTTTCATAGCTGTGTCGTCCATCTTAAATCCGATCCAGAAGTAGGCCTTTTTTCGAGTTTGGATACTATGAAATCTTTGATCTCTTTGGCGATCTTGTCTGGCGTTTCATACATATAGCTAATGATATGTGAATTTTCTGCCAGATTTCTGCAATTGTCAACTGCCTGGGAGTACTGGGCAATATCAGTTTGCAGTCTGTAGCATCGTCCATTTATTTCCAGAGGTAGTTTATCCGGGCATTTACCTATAAATGATATTTATTACATTTAAACCCAGATTATTCTTCAATTTAGATACAGATTACAATTTAAACACAGATTGATGTTAAGTTTGGTAGATATGCAAAGAAGACATATTTATTTATAAACAGTTGTTTTTGTCAACTAGCTTATTAACAGGAAATGGATGTTTCGAGACAAAAATAAAAGCTAAGAATTCAATTCCTTTAACTTTAACTGGGTTTTCGTTTAAAATGAGTAATGGCCTTATTATTTGGCAAAAAAAGCTCCTCTGTCATTTTTGTTCTCAATTGTGAGCCAATTATTTTCAGAAAGATCTTCAGATAAGTAATTCACTCTTTTTTCTTTTGCGGGTGTAATTTAATAGATGTCTGTGCTGCATCCTAATAGAATCTGCTACAAAGACAATCGACAAATTACCTCGTACTAAGTGTCTGATATTACAGGGGTAAAAAAATGTTAACTAGTTAACTAAAAGGAACAAGTGATTTATCAACATTACAGCCATTTTTAATTTGTATTAATTATTTTAAACATAATTATGCCATTTAGAATTCTTGTAGTAAAGACTTTATAATTAAGATTTTATAATTAATTATTATCATCATCAGAAAATTCCACGCTAAATTTTAATGTGAAGTTACAAAAAATAATAAATTTCCCTTAGATTTCGGACAGATATTGTCAACAATGTTGCCAATTTAATATTCAAATTCACTGAATTTTAATCGTTTGCTTAATGTCTTAGTTAGTTAGAACAATATTATGAAATTAAATATTTTTTTACAATAAATCAAATCTAATAAGTTATTATAAATCATAAAAATGACAAATACGAATAAGCAAATATACGAACAAGCGAATAAAAACGATAAAATACTATTAAACGATAAAATGCGATCAAACTATAACACGAACGAACAAATAAAAACGATAAAATACTATCAAACGATAAAACGAAATACGAATAAACAATTATTTATTATTAATTATCTATTATTCTTAAATATTTTCTAATAGTAACTAATATATATAATATATAAATTTTATGGTAGAAATATTTTAAGAAAACTACATACAAATAATTAATTAATTAAAGAAAAATCTTACCTGTGACCGTAATTATACATATATGAATAAACGACAGGAAGAGAACAAAAATAGTGTGGGACTTCCATGTCTTAGTAAAGGAACTATATTAGAACTGTTCTAGTGCGTAGCTATTTAAGAAAGCCTTTTAGTTTTTATTCTAAGTTCGTGAATTAATTATGTTTGCAGTCTCTTAGCAACGCAAACAAGAATTGTAGTGGGCAGTGAAAAGAACAGAATTGGTAAGCCGAATTTTCAACTGTAATTGAACAGTGTGTGTTGTATTTAGAATTGTTGTTAGTACACATTGCCGTTTCTGTTTACTTTTATAGTTATTAAGTTTTAGTTAAACATTGTTTCATGAGAAAAGGGCAATCTGTTATTGCTGAAATTTTTAATCAATATAGTAGGTTGACAAAAATTATTTATTTTTTTAATTAATAAATTAAAATAAAATGCTTTGAATACTTACAACGAACATTGAATACTTATTGTATTTTTTTTTTTTTTTTAAATTAAAAAATTTTGAAAATAAATTAAAATTCTTTTAACTTTGAAAATAAAATTTCGAATAATTATTGTTTTCGAAAGTATTATTTTCAAAGTATTATTTTTTATGATTTTTTAATTAATATTATATCAGACATAAAGAAAAAATATAAAATATGTAAAAGAAATCGATTCATTTAACTGTAATAAATATTGAGTTATATATTTTAAGGTTATTTAATTTTATTTCATGCGATAATTATACATGCGAGACATATTTTAAATAAACATGAATTGTAAATATGCGATTAAAAATATGGTGTAAATTATTGTTATTGATATAATTAATTTTGTTTTAAAAATATTGTTGTAATTAAATAATACTGTTCATAAATAATAATTGTTGAATGATGAATTAATATCGATTGAAAAATAAACACTAACAACGAAGTTTATTTTATATTAATTATTGTAAATGTTACTAGGGCCTAAGCTCAGGGAGTTTTCAAACTAGAGGATCCGGGTTCGAAACCCAATAAGTTAAGCTGAACTGAAAACTCTCATATCTATTCCAAAGATATATATGGCAAATATCATATGATTGAAAAAATACAGTTCATGAGTAAAATATGACATGACTGAGAAAATTCAGTTCATGAGTAAAATAAGTTCAGATCAATGTGAATCACAATTTCCAGCCCAATCTGTGTTTGTTTGAAAGCAACGACTGCAACGCCCGCCATAAGCTGAAATCAAAATATAGTCAACTTGCGCTAGTTAAGCATATTAGTTATGGAATATTGAGGTAATTTTATTTTTATCCAACAGATAATTTCCTGAATTAAGAATTTTTTTTTTTGATTAAAAGCAAAATAAATAAATTCACTAATTGAATTTTAAATTATAAACATGATTTATTTTTTTATTCTTTTCTAGACGAACAATTGCAGTAGCTTTTATAATAAAAAAATAAACGGAAAAAAATGTGTCTATGAATTAGAATAATCATTATTCTAATTTTAAACGATTTAACGATTTTTCTAAAAATGAGAGAATTAAGTATACAAGTGTTTTAGTTAAATTAATCTTTTTTTTTAAAAAATGGTAATGCTTGATATAATGAGTTTTCCAACATAAGCAATCAATTTCTCATTTCGAGTTATCCATTTAAAATTTGTTGGAAAATTTTAATAATAATTTTGTCTGGAGGTAGGAGCAAATATAATATCGTAGAATTACTTTATTACTAAGAGCAATGGTTTGCATAAAAATGTGCTCTTTTAATCATTACTCTTTTAGCAAATTAGTTTTCTTTTGGTTTATGTTTACCTGAAGGCAGGTGCATAAACGAAATTTTAATATTTTGAATTAATGGTTGACGGTGAATTTGCGTGACTTTCTAAGGCAGATGATAGAATACACAACTTTCTAAATAAAAATCTTTCTTTAAAAATATAGTAATTAAATGTATTAACTCACTTAAACGAATCATTTATTAGAAAGCATATAATTAAGAGCAAAATTTCTTCGAACTTCATTAAATATTATAATTGATCGATGTATTCGTTTATGAAATTTATCATTAATAACAAAATTAATAATGTTAAATAACAGAAATATATTCATGCTGATAAGTAATCAGTAATACAACTGTGCCCCAAAAGTAAGACCAATTATTTTTTTTTTTTCAAAACCTCTTTATTTATTCTCCCAAATTTATTTCATCGCCTTCTAAGTAATCCCCTCCGGACGCAATGCACTTATGCCAACTTTCTTTTCCAACCCTCAATACATGCTAAAAGTCATTGGCAGGGATGGCCTTCAAAGCGCGCGGCGATTTACATTGAATCTCTTCAATCGATTCAAAACGGTGTCCCCGGAGTGGTCTTTCCAGTTTAGGGAATAGCCAGAAGTCGTAAGGTGTGAATACTGGTTGTGGAACGGTATGGATTTAATTTTTGGCGGAAAAGTCACGAAGAATCAATGCAGTGTGAGCTGGCGCATTCAGTGTTTTCGATACCAATCGAGATTTGACGCGTTTGAAGACCAAAATGGAATTGACAGATCCTTTTAAAATTTCAAATAAAATAGCAACGTCAGCAACGTCTCTAATTGTAAATGGACGGTTTGCAAGCACCAAATCTTTAATTTTTGGACGTGAGCTTCGTCGGTTGAAGTGGATGGTCGACCAGAGGGCTCTTTGTCTTCAAAGCGTTCTCTGTCTTCTTTGAACTGTTTATACCACTTCTAAACAATTCTTTCCGATATAGCAATGCTCACCGAATGCCTTCTGCAACATTCTATACGTTTACGCAAACAAAATTAATGCAAGTTATTTGCTCAATTCATTCAGACATTTCAAAAATCGCCGGAATCAGTTTTAGCGTCTCACAAAGTCAAGTGTACCTGAAACACTAATGAATATTTTGACGTCAAATTTCCCACAGATGTCAAGGACAGTGCCAACAACCTAAAAAGAAAAATAAGTTGAAATACCATATGCCCGGGAAATTTAAATTGAAAACTGGTACTGAAAACTTGGGGCACAGTACTATAATAGTATTAAATAATTGAAAATGCAATTTATTAATTTTAACTTTATTGAAAGAAGTTTAAAATTGCAATTACTTTAATACTAATTTAGATAATAAATAAATCACTAGATAAAAAATCCACAGTAACTCCATTATAAATTGTTGATAGTGTTAGCGAATACTATTTATAATTAATATTAATTAATGATTCCTATCCTATGATTCTAAATAATATTGGGTTAATACAATATTAATTATAATATTAATTATTTATTTATTATTTATAATTAATATTAATGATTCTATACTAATTCCCAAATAATACTAGGTTAATACAATTTTAATTATAATAATATTTATAATTAATATTGTATTAACCGAATATTATTTATAATTAGTGCTTTAATACTAATTTAGATTAAATAAATATATCAATAGATAAAAATCCATAGTAACTCCATTATCAATTGTTGATATTGGAAGCGAATATTGTTTATAATTAATATTATATTAACAGAATATTAATTAGTACTTTAATAGTAATTTAGATAATAAATAAATCAATAGATAAAAAATGCATAGTAAAACCATTATAAATTATTGATTTTGGAACCGAATATTATTTATAATTAATAATATGTTTCTTATTAACCAAAAACTACCTATTTTTAAAAAAAAAAAAATTTTTTAGAAGAGATAATTTATGAATACAAAATGTAAACAAAATATAATCCCTTGGAAAAAAAAAATATTAAAAAAAAAGTATTTTAAAAATTAATGCATTAAATCAGTTTTCTATTTAACAATAAAACTGGAAAATTGATTTCTTCTGTATTCCTTTAATCTCTGAAAACAGTTATTTTTTTAAGTTTAACTAGACCTGATCTCGAATTCGAAATCGATAATTCGAATAATTTAGGCGGAGGTGTGTCTTTGCCAGGGATTTTTCCGGGGAAAACATGTCTCCCGTCTGTCTGACACGAAAAGGAAAAACCAAGTAATGTCTGCTAACATGGATACCTTCACTACAAACCATCTGCTACAAAAATCTACATATTATGTTTAACAGACAGTGAAGGTAAAATGATACAAACTATAAATTAAAATATTTTAAAATTAATTAGTCCTGAACTACGAAATTTTATACAATTTACTTAAAAAGAAAAATTTTCAGAATTTTTTTGAAATAATTAAAAAAAAAAAAAGTAAGTCGTACATTTCGACGCTTAAAAACATCACTTATAACTTAATAATAAAAGCATGCACGTATAAATAATTAATAGAAACATCACTTTATTTATAATGCATAAAAACATCACTTATAGTTCATTCTAAATAATACATGTATAATTATTAATAATAATTTGGTTGAAATATTAGTTTATCTTTTATTTTTATGCAAAAGGGCAAACACATCAAAGATATTTTTATGTATCTGTAATATTTTTTTATATTGAAATTAATGATAGAAGGTTATACCTAAAAAAATGAAATAATAACTAAAACTCAAATAAGAATTATAAAAAAAAAAATATTTTTGTACAACATAAAGTGTTTGGAAATTTTGTTTCGAGAATAGTAAATTCGTAAATTTTTTTGAATTAATTTTTAAAAATTTTCTGTTATTAATTTTGATTAAAATAGCAAGGAATAGCTGTTATCGTCATTTCTAAACACTCTCAAATTCTTTGATGTGTCTGTCACCATGATTGCCAATTGGCGATATATTTAGTCCTGGCATATTTTTGTAGAATAAAAAGCATTGAATGAAATAAAATAGCAAATTCGTAAATTTTATGATTCATTTTTTTTATATTTTCTGTTATTAATTTTGATAAAATACCAGGGAATGCGATTAGTTGCATTGCCAAACACTTCGCCAATTTGTCTCTTTTGCCTATTTGGCGATATTTTTAGTTCTGGCGTATTTAAGATTGACTACTCGAGTCAGCTGTTGATAAAGAGTTTTATAAAATAGAATAATTTCCGTAATGATTTAGTATATAATATGGAATTATGGCACTTACGTATTAACGCCATCGCAGCAGAAGTTGCACTATTGCGCCAATAAAGAGCTGCCAATGCGCCAAAATACAGACTGTTTTGAATCTATGTTAAATTCTATATCGGCCCATTTTCCACCAAAATTCGATTGACTACTTTGTTTTTAAATAAAGTGTTTTGAATTTTGAAAGTGCTTTGATTTTAAATAAAGTGTTTTTATATATTTTAGGAATTTGTCCCAAAAATTTTAAGTGTAGATTGGCGCCACTTAAAAACCGCCAAATCTGTAGCTGGCGTTAATACGTAAGTACCGGAATTATTATAAGTAGTTCTACGTAAGTGAAAGTCATTTTGATATTTAAAATCCAAAAGGCGATATGCCCTTGAATTTACTTTTATTTTTCAACATAATCACCACAAAGATTAACACATTTTTTCATATCGGTGCTCTTACTTAATAATGTATTTTTATGAAACGATTCATCCTCAAAATACACATTTACAGTTTCCATAACCTCCTTGTTGCTGCAAATCTTTGTCCATCAAGCCATTTTCTGAAGTTAGGAAATAGACGAAGATATATTATATACTAGATGCTAAATCTTGCATATACGATGTATAAGAAAGCAATTTGACGTTGTTAACTCAATTGGTCGTTGATTTAAACTATTGCTACTATTGCCGAATGTAATGGAGCATTGCCATAGTGAAATAATATATTTTCCCTAGATATGGGCGCTTTATGTTAACCCCGTCTTCCAAATGTAGTAATAAATTTGCATAATATTCAACATTGATGATTTTATCCATTTTAAGGTAACCAGGGAATATAATTTTTTATATTCCAGAAATCAGACGCCTTAACCGTATGGGCTGTTTGCTGACTCATTAGCTTCTGCTCATTGTTTTGACAATTGTTTACTTTCAGAAATATATCAGTGGATCCCAACTTGATACATAGTTATGAATTTACACAAAATATTCATAACTATGGAACTATATTCATAACTATTCAAATATACGGATTTTTTCTTGTGTTATATTCTCAATTGAAATAATTTTCTAGTTGAATTTTTTTCCAAACGCGGCACTCACTTTGCACAGAGCTTCTGCATACCTAAAACGTCATGTGAAATTTTACATACACGCTCTTTTGATATATCGACAGCTATCAGTTAGTATATTGACAGTTTCAGCTATCTCAGTCAGTTTTGATTTATGGTCTCCCAACACTATTTTTATGGATCTTTTCTAAAATTTTGAGTCATAATTTCAACGGGATTCGAGATTACATCTTTAGTGCTAGTACGTATGATCTATTTTAAATTCAGAAACTCATGGTTTTATTGTTGATTAAAATGGAGAAGAGTCTTTTTAGTGTCGAGTTCGTTTCTTGTTTGATCTGAAGGACTTCAAACCTTTCAAATGGAAGTATTTTTATGACAACTCGTTTTTCCAATTTTCCCTTTTCATGGAAGTGTCTCTATAATATCTCGCTCAAGACACTGTCAAATGTATATTATCGAAGTGATTGTCCTGAAATTTTATATATGAGTTGGGAAAGAATAGCACTATAGAGGGCCAGTGAGATTTTAGTTTTCTGGGACCATCTCTAGGTCAGACCGGAAACTTATCAGCCAATCCTAGTGCAGTTCAATTCATGATCTACAGATAGTGACTCTTCCGTTTTATCGACGTCATTCGAGAAAATTAAGCATCATCGTCAAACGCTATTTAAAAATTTAATCTTACTCTTCGGAGTATATAGAGTTTGGGTGGAAATTCACAATGAGAGATGAATCGATCCAGATGACGATTCGAAACTTAATGAATAAATCTGGAGGAACGGGTGCTGTAATGGACACCAGCTCCCTGGAGAGGCCTGTGTTCCACACACGTAGTACACTACACACATAAAGCCATCCCAGGGGAGTAAACAACTAGCTAGCTAAGCTCCGACCTGGGAAACGAGCCGAACAAAAAAGCAGAGAGCCGGACCCCGTTCATGACATGTCCTTGTTATCGTCCTGATAAGAGGCTCCCCCGGATTAAGTCAGGTGACATGGTCCAGGAGATCTTAACGTACCCCCAGAAAGATAACATAGATGATGCAGATTCGCTATCTGTTACCCACAAGTAGTGAAAAAACAGCTGAAATTTCTGCGTTAAAAAATGAAAGTTGTGGAGAAATTGAAATCAAACAACTTTTAAGATGTCACATTACTGGGAGAAAATATTTCGCCTCGTTAATTTATGTAAAGAGGAAAACGATTCACTATTGAAGAATACTACTGTGGTTTATTCGTAGAACATGAATTGAAGTATATTCACTTGCACTAATAAGTTTCCAATTAGTAAAAATTATTTTTAAATTCGGGGCCTGATGATCAAGTGACTAGCGCTCGGTGCAACAGATTTCGGTTCGAGTCCCGAAACTTGTAAGTCGAGTCCCGTCGCGGTGCCATGGATGCTTGTAATGATTCGGAGTCCACCTTAAACCGTAGGTCCCGGTCGACTATGACTGTAAGAACGTGGAATGTAGGGCTGACAACCCTACCCTGTAAAAAGAAAACTCCTGTTTCGAAATCTGCCCATAGGTAGACGGACTTGGCCCATCATGGGGATGTTGAGCTTGATGATGATCATGATGGTTTATAATTTTCATAGGTATGTCGACTTTTAAATCATACTGTAGATTATTTCACATTGCATTTCATAATTTTACGATAGATTTTCCCGAAACAAGTCGAACCATCTTTTAAATGCGAGATTTTCAAAATTGCTATATTTTTTTTATAATGTTATTATTGCAATATTAAAAATAATGCAATTTTAAGATAAGAATGACAGTTTTCAATTAATCAATTAAATTAAATCAATTTTTGTTGAAGATGAAAAGAATCCGTTGTCCTTCAATGGGTGAAAAGTGTCAGTAAAAAAATTTTTTTTCGGATTGTTCAGTGTTTAATAGGAAAATTGCGCCAAGTAAATGTGAACTCGAGACAATTACCGAATAAAGGCAATGTGTCGCAATTCTCAAATTGTACCACGTGTACAGTTAAACCGGACATTGCACTCACAGAGAGAAAGACAACAATCATTTAAAGTACTAAATTAGGACAACACTTTAACCTCTTTAGGGGCACTGGCTTATAGAGTGTAAGATTTGTTTATTTAAATTGAAGCTGCTTAAATTAAAATTGCTTCAACAGAAAAACAAATTAAAACCTGTTAGAGAATCAATTACTATACATAATGAAGGCAATGAACTTGCAAGTCAAGGTTTCGGCCCGATAGGTATTGAAATATCATCTGGCAGAGAAACAAGCTCTGAAAACAAATAATACTCTCAAAATGGATTTTTATTTACACAAAACTCAGAGACATTTTATTTTAAAAACACAGTGCATTCTGGGGAGGGGGGCAGCTCTTTTGTTGTCCTTTTACATTTTATTTCTCAAATGCCCTTGCATGTAATAGTGCCACTTTACTCATGTGGCAACAATCAGAACTGAGGGCCTGAATGGCCGAGTGGCTAGCGATCCGGAGCTCGGTACTACAGGTTTCGGGTTCGAGTCCCGGCGGTGCCATGGTTGTTTGTAGTGGTTAGGAATCCACTTTAAAAGTAGGTCCCGGTCTCATAGGATCGTAGAGCGTTGCAGGGGCATTGTTACTCAGCGTCCGTGGCTTATCTTCAAGGTTACGCGCCCTCTGTGTAATGCAAAGTGAGTACGTCTCTGCAGCACTTGCCTTAAGGCATCCAAAGACCAAGTTGTCTGTGTTTGCCAGCTGCATTAGAAAGAAAAAAAAAAAAAACCAATCAGAACTGATAGTACATGTTTTTGTGTTAATTACATTACAAATTAAATTATGTAGCTTTTATTTCAAGAGAGTTGTGGCCTGGGTTGGTGTGTTGTAAACATTAGCCTGCATAATTTCTCAGTTTATCCATTTGTTAGTGTTTTAGTGCAGTATTTCTTTCTTTTCTACAGTTTTTTTAGATTTAGTCTTCATTTTTGGTAAATCCCCTATATATTTTTTTTCACACTTGTCACAAATTGTCGATTTTGGTTTGGTGTACAACGTATGCTAAAGAGGCCCTCCTATAACTACAGCCGGCCTGCTAGCCAAATGGTTAGCGTTCTAGCCCTAGATACTATAGGCTTCAAATTCGAATCGTGGCGATGGCATGGATGTTTGTTAGTGGTTCGGAATCCACGTTAAACTGTAGATCCCGGTCTAATTAGTCTAAAGTGTGCACAAAATGATCGTAGAGCAGCAAACCAAACTGAACCTATAGCTACATGTAAAGATAAAAATATTAAAGATAAATAACTGAGCTTCGGTATTACAAGATTTCAACTGCACAATAGCAAACTTAACAGATCCTGGTATTATGAGATCTCTCTACCTATTATTATATGATATAACAGTCAATATATATAGTACACCTATAAGTAATTAGACTTGCCGTTTTTGATTTATTAAATTTTCTCCAATTTTTCTAAACTTTTATTTTCATATTTAATTCCACATTTAGCATTTTGCAATGGAACACTCGTAGCATCTAAGCCAAAAGATCTTTTTTACTTATTTTTTTTCTGTTCAAGTTTCAGTAATACAGGAAACATTCTTTATTTCCTAAGATCAGTTCCACTTACCCGAAAACTAATTTATAGAACAGATCGACCTGATAATGCACGAAGAGGAGGGCTTTTAATAGCTGTCGATTCCACTATACCTTGCAGCGCCCCCAGTCTCATTAATCTTCCCCACTCTGAAAACGAAATACTGGCCATCACAATTCATCTTCCACATAATATTTTTACCATAGTCGATATTTATTTTTATAGAGGCCAATCCACCATCAATTGGATGGATGCAATTTACCATCAAATTCTTTCCACTTGCGACATTCGTGACGATTTCAATTCTCATCATTCCATTCTTAGTTCAAAATATTCAAATAAGAGTTCCGATACTTTGATTCTAAATAATAATTTAAACATTCTAAACAAAAACTGATCAATTTACATCACTTAATCTTCTTCATGCATTCATGATATCTTTATTATTATATTTCTTCATTCACACAGACACTTTTAACAGTGATCATTTATCGTTCCAATTATCCTTTCATCTTAACAATAAGCAAAAAACCTTATAGACAGACCATTATGTAGCCTTCTTCTTCATTGGCACAACAGCCCCTGGTGGGCAAGACTGACTGCCTACTGGCAGATTCCGAAACATGAGATGTTTTTCTTTTTAAGTAGTAGGGTTGTCAGCCAATGCTCTGCAGCCATATTAGACCAGTACCTACGGTTTAAAGTGGATTCCGAACCACTACAAACATCCACGTCATCATCGGAACTCGAATCCGAAACCCGGGGCACCGAGAACCAGAGTAATATTATGTAGCTTAGTTTTCTTCTTTTTTATTCAGGAGCAACGAACGTTCACAAACACATTCTGATTTGCAGTCTTTCCTGTCCAACATTTCGCATAATAATAAGGAAAACTATAGTATTTCTCATCAGCCAACCCTTTCTTGGTAGAATGCACAGTGTAATAAACTTTTACAACAAGAAAGACGACTTTTATATCAAGAGCGAATGCACTCATCTTTCTCGCGATGTTTGGATCTCAATAAAAAAAAAATTTCTGCCAGACTTTGACGTCTGATTTTACAACTTAAAATAAATATTGGGATTCAGCTTACGCTTCTACGGCTACAATGGCAAAATTTATAAAAAATATCTGAACTATTCGCAACGGAAATAATCATCTCTTCAGCAACAAAATCATTCTTACTAACACTAATTCGGCCATCACAGATTCGGTTTAACAAGCCTTAGGCAAGCAAGAGGCTTAACAAGGCAGTTTTTTGGCATCCCATTCCAATAAACTCTCCGACCAGATATTTATTTCATTTGGTATTTCAGATGATTCTTTTCACCCTTATAGCTGTGATCTTTTATTTTCAGTGAATTACAAGATGCTATAAGCTCTGATCCTAATACTCTCCCCCAGGCAGTGTTGCTAAACTAATTAAAATTCTTCCAGATCATCATCTTCATAGGCTTCTTTTAGATTTTTAATAATATTTGGCTCACAGGCAAGAGTGGTTCACCGCACAAATCCTCCTAATTCTTAAGCCCAACAAAGCACTTCCATTGCCTAGTCCGATAGACTTATCTTCTGTCTTAAGCAAAAATTTTTGAACTGATAATACTTAAGAGACTTAATCATTTTCTTGATGCCGACAAATTCCATCAGTATCATTCTGGCTTATTCCTTTTAACGATTGCATGTACAAGTTGTTACTTCCTGACAACATCGTCGAAGTTAAAAATCTCAAGAATTATTTCATTTTCCTTAAATTATATATTCCTACGGCCTATGGTACTGTTTGGAGAAATGGCATTCTATATAAAGTCGTAACAAGTTGGTATAAAGAGCTCCGCCGAAAATGGAATTTTTAATTTAATCAACAACAGGAGATTTTGCTTAAAATGGAGAAACCCTGTTTCTATTTAATTATTTTTTACTTGCGGAGTAGAAAAATGATTTCTACAAGTAGAAAAATGATAAAAAAATCATTTTTCTAGCAAGTAGAAAAATGATTTCTACGAAATGATTTTTAGAAAATGATTTTTTAGTAAACGATTTCCTATTCACTATCTAAATGCTTTAATATTTTAGACATCATCCCTTCTCATACTAATATGCAGACGTCATTTGTTTTAATTAGCAGTGATAGAAGTCTCAAATATGTTCTACTCCATCTTCAAATAAGTTTTCAATACTGCGAAACATAGAAATTCAATCTTCAATCCGAGAAACGTTGAAGCAGCAAATTTTTCGAACAAAAAACAAATCTCAACTCAAACTTGCAGATTCACAGCATGAATATTCAATGGAAACAGGAGGCTCCACTTCTTGGCATTTTTTTCTTTAGTAACCTCGCTTTCAAACAACACTTCCTACATCTAAAAAAAAAAAGAAAGTAGTTAAAAAGTTAAATGCAATCAAGGCAATTTTAAAGCTAATTTCTGAGTTTCCGACGTTTCTTGAGACAATCGCTACTGGTGACGAGACTTGGGTGTGCTCTTACGACCTGTAGACAAAGAGGCACTGATCAGAATGGCACACAATGTCCTCTCCTCTACCAAAGAAATCACATTATGTCAAATCCAAACAAAAGTGATGCTCATTGTGTTTTTCGACAACGAAGGTGTGCAGCACCATTAATTTGCACCAACTGGGAAAACTGTTAACGGCCCTTTGTATGTGCAAGTTTTGAAAAGACTGATGGAGGCCACCCGAAGAAAACTTCCTCCCAAATGGCAAAGAAGATTGTTTCTGATGCAATGACTATGCTCCTTCTCACACATTGATCGTTGTGCAGACATGGCTCGCAGAAAAGAATATTAAACTCCTGTTTACCGGATTTAGAACCCATCGGATTTCTGGCTATTACCAAAGTTTAAAATGTGCCTCAAAGGCAACAGTTTTTACATCGTAGCAGACAACAAAACCAGCACGAAAGCTGAACTTCGGAAGATACTACGACAATACTTTTATCGTTATTTCCAGCAATGACAGAAGCGGTGGAACGTGTGTATGTTCTGAAGGAGTCTACTTTGAAGGCGATTAATGAAATGTGAACCTATAATGTGGTAATAAAGAATTGCAACGAAATACCGGGAACTTTTTGACTATCCGTCGTATCTAATCTATAATTTATTTAATGATTTTACTTTATCAAACACAAAATTCAAGACGTATACAGTAAACAAAATAAAAGTTTTGGGTTGATCTCATTTAAGAAATAATTTCTGATTTAAATCAAATTAGGGAAATGTTTGAAATTAATAAGAATGATTGCAGAAGATCTTCTGCATTCCTTTTTCTTAATCAATTAAAAAATTTTTTTAATGCAGCTGGCAAACACTTAGACAGCTTGGTCTTGGATGCCTTAAGGCAAGAGCTGCACAGACGTACTCACTTTGCATTACCCAGGGGTGCGTGTAACCTGTAGAAAAGCCACGGACGTGGAGTAACAATGCCCCCGCAACGCTCTACGATCATATTAGACCGGGACCTACGGTTTAAAGTGGATTCCGAACCACTACAAACATCCATGGCACCGCCGGGACTCGAACCCGAAACCTGTGGTATCGAGCGCCAGAGCGCTAGCCACTCTGCCATTCAGGCCCTTTAAAGTTTAGTACCTATAAGGGATTTTTTTATTTTACCATATTAAACCTAATTAAAAAGATCAATTACATTTTATCCACACTCATGTTTCTGAATAAAAAATATCTGTTTGTTTTGCAGAAATATAATAATATTTTTTTTTTTGTGGTTTAGAAATTTGTACTAGAAGTATTTACTTAGACATAGATAAACTGAATTCGCAATTTCCCTCTTTTTAATAATAACTATTTAATAGTATTTATTTAGTAATTTTACATAGTAATTATAATAATAAATAGTAATTTACCCCTCTTCAATATTCCCCCACCTTTAGGTAGTCAAATTTAATATGTTGATTGATATATATTTTACTTATTTATTGTGCAAGAAAACAGTGATACTCAGCTTTGAAACTGTTGAAGGAAAATTAAACGAATGCACTTAATTATTTAGCACTAAATGAAGTTTAAATTATATATATATATATATATATATATATATAATCAGATGGGAAAAAGGAGATAATTCGTTTTTAAAAATGAGATAATTTGAATAAAACGAAAATACAAGGTCAAATGAATTTAAATAATCATTATTCATACCAATAAATACTCCTTAAAATTATTCTTAATAAATTGCCATTATCAAGTCGCTGATATGCATTTTATTTTGAATTGTCTATCTTTCAGAATGTAAACAGGTTACAGTTTCAATTTTTCAAAATAATGTCTAAGAAACAGTTTATGTTTATGAAAATTAACTGAACCATCACTTAATATTAACCGTTGATGAAATATGCTTACATATGATAAGTTGAAATTCGTGTATGATTTCAGTTTCTTTTTTAATTTTAACTTTTTTTTTTTATCTATTATAATCTTGAACATCTTGGTTTTGAATGCCAAACAGTTTATGTGATCATTCGTCAATCGAAAACAAATATGTAGCAAAATCAGCGTTCAACCTCAGGGTGCACACGGAACTGTGAGACTTCCCTACATATTGCCACTACAATTTTGAACAAACCCTCCCAGTGATGACTTATGTCGGGTCTAAAAGGAGAAACTTTCAGGACAATAGATTTATTGTGCTATAACAACAGAGAGTAGTTTTCTGTTAGACTTCTCTTGTTGGATTTCGAAAAGGGCTTTCCCAGTTAAGAAACCAAAAGCTCTATCCCAGGGATGGTCAACCCGCGACCTGCCTTGAACATTTTTCCGGCCCGTGAGATTTATCACACTTTTTAGTTTATAATGGTCAAAGTAGTGAGAAAGGCAATGTATTAAAAATACATTATGTGTGCATCCATATATTCAAAAATTAACTGTCGAAATGACGAGCAAAATGGATTTTAAAATAATATTTTTGCGAATATAGGGACAGATAATGCCTGTTTTATTTATGAGTTAACACAATAATTAAATTATATCCTGCGAATTCATGATGCTCTTGGAACATCTAATATAACAAGTTGTAATATGAATATAAAAATCTCTATAGTGGGCCTAAATCTAATATGGGGATACACAGTTTTATATGCAGCCCGCGGAGTTATAACGCATTTCCAAAGTGGCCCGCAAGAACATTTGGGTTGGCTAATCTTGCTCTATCGAATAAACCATTGCTGGCCTTATAAGTTGTAACACAAAGGCAAGCTTGACAAAACTAACGACTGCAATGTTTGTAACAGCCATTGTTTCAAAATAATGTTATAGTTTATTAATGTCGATGTACTAAAAGTTATTATTGCCTTTTTGTTTAGATTTAAGGGCATTATTTTATGCAACAAAAGCGTGCCATCTTTAAAATTTCCAAAATGATTCACAGCACATAGCTTTCTTAATGGACGTATTCAGAAGTCTGGTGCCTTCTGAATGGCATTATCGAAACTGATCAGTTCACATTCTGACAGAGATACCTTATCCTATAAAGGCGAGAGACAGACGCAATAATGTACTGGGTGCGAGAGTTACACACGGAAGTACTGTAGATCACGCGAATTTCTATTCCGACAGTAAAACGTTTTAAGTGGGAGAACATTTTTGAAGTGCTCTTTCTGAAAATCGCCCGCCACGTGTTCGGTTTCCCATGCTTTGTTTCTGTTTCAAGCGCAAAAGCGGCCCGTTTGTTGCGCTGGTAACTCGCCCTAACCCATATTTTGTGAGGAAGGGTGGTAAATGTTGTTTGTGTTCTCCTCCATCCCTCCCTTCTGAGTTCTTAATACACTCATCAAAGAGGTGCATCAGCGGTAAATCTAATAAACATGATCGAAAACTCGTAAGAATTTATGGGGTTCTCAGCCGAAAGCATCGGTGGGAAATGGGTCTATAAATAACATGGAGGCTGTCACATAATGGCTTTTGAAGTGTTTTCTATGAGTTTGGGGTGCCAATAGAGGAGAAGCACATTTTAAATCTATGGGTCAGTTTTATAAGAATGTGGGGCAAAGGTATACAATAAAAAGGCTTAACGCATTTTTGGAACTATTTTAATATAAATGAAAAATGGCATTTTGTGAAAAACAATAAAAGTATAGCGACTAGGCACATTGAGTTTAATGCATATTTTTAAAAACATATTTCAGATGCAGTTTTACAAAGTAAATTTGAATAAAGATTCGAATAGAATCGCCATATAGTAGAAATGTAATATTTCACAGCAGCAGATTTGCGTCACAGAGATTCAGATAAAACCGTCTTATAACAGGTGTTCAAGAAGTAGATTTGAGTTATAGAGATTCAATAGATTTAGATTATATAAGAAATTTGAATTATGGAAATTCAAATAAAATTTTATAATGGACATGTTAAAAGTAATTTATGTAGTAGAATTGAATTATATAGATAGAATAAGAACCGTAATACAATGGATATTGTATATAATTTTACATAATAGATTTCAGTTACAAGGCCTAATAGACGAGTGACTAGCTCTCGGTACCACGGGTGTTTGTAGTAAGTGTAGTTTGTAGAAGGTGACTAGCGCTCTGTGACACAGGTTTCGGATTAGAGTCCCTGCTGTGCCATGATGTTCGGAATCCATTTTAATCAGTAGGTGCCAGTCTAATATGTTTGTAGATCGTTGGGAGTAGGTTGATAACTCTACCCCGTAAAAAGTCAGAATCCAAGTCAGACTTCTACTTACTGGAGCTCCATCAATAGAAGCTGCCCCTCCTTTCACGAGAACGCAAGGGTGCTCATACTTGGTCCAGATGTTGGTGTCGACCAAGTGGTATAAGAAACAACACAACTTATTCAAGTCAAAATGTGGCAAACAAAGCAACGGCGAGTAGCATTTTTAATTAACTGTAAATTTTAATAACATTTAGGGTTTATTCTTATTAAAATATATTTTTTTAATAATGTATGTACACAAGTATTTTAGCAATAAAAGGTATACAAGTATTTTAAATCACATCTTTATTGAATAACAGTTGACCAATACAGAGATCAGAACATAAATCGAGTATTTTTTACAAGCACCATAAATTAACACACTTCATAATATTAAATACAGTTGGAAAAAAAAATCTTGATTAGCAAAGACATAGATGTGTATTTTTAGAAACACCAATCATTAAAATAAAAGTTTTTTTTTTTATCTACTTCATCCTTTAATTTACATCATTTTTTCGAATTTTTTTTATTAATAACAAATAAAAAAAAGCTTTTCTACACAAACTTGTTGCGTCATTTTGTACAATTTTGTATTAAATTAATTTTAAGAATTAATCCAATTTTGCGTATCAAATGTTAGAATCCACCTCTTTTTACTTTACAAAAAAAAAAACGTAAATTTATTACAATATAAACAATTCAATATATGTAGACGGCAATAACTTAAAAGATGACTCATCACAAAAACACATATCAGTTAATGCACTTAAGTTACGACCCATATAAAAAAATTTACAAACTTTTTTTGAATTATAAATACATTAAACAAATAATTAAACCACATTTTCGCATTCAATAAATCGCAGGCAGCTTCAAAAAAATGACGCACAAATACTTCGAAATTTTACAAGAAAGAAAGAATATTCCATGACAACAAAAAAAGAAAAGGAAAATTATTTCCTAGTATATATACAGCAGGAAAGCTGCTCTAAAAATAGCCCTCTGTACAAAACCTTTTAAAGACCTCGTAGAAAACGTAACACCCTAGCAAACATGGTACTCGAACCAGCTTCCCAGAACTGGTGAAGAACATGTACTATATACAGACGCTGTTTGGACAATAGAAATGTCGAGCAGAATACCCGCGAATTAATTTTCATAAATGAAAGAAAAAAAAGAACACCTCAAAAAGCCTTTGACACATTGAAAATTTAGCTTTAATTCATTGTAAGGGTTGGAGCTTTTGGCGTTTAAATGTATAAGGGTTCCGAGTTAGGTGTTCGAAATGTTCCTTATTTAAGACAGGATTCAATATATTTGTAGGTCGGAATATTCCACCATTGACTTTGAGGAGAATGAGAATGAAAACTCACTCCAAAAGGCTGTCTTGGGACATCATTCCAAATTGTAATGGGATAGCTCATTTTCTTTATTATTATTAAAATTATTATTTTCATTACTATTCCAAATAGTAATAACCGCTTTGAGGTACTGACAACTTTTCTTCCATGATTATCATGTTTTTGTCCGGAGTAACCATGGCTACTCATCATCAATTTATTTTGAGTTTAAGCTTAGTATTTATTCATTTTGAAGTACTGACTACTTTTCTTCCATGATGATTACGTCTTTGTCTGGATTAACTATGGTCTAATCATCAATTCATTTCAGTATACGCTTCATGTTTACTCATTTTGAGGCATGTAATAGTTTAAATAACATTTAGTATTTAAATTTTTTTCCATAAGTAGTTATTTACAGTGGCCCTGTATACTTTAATAGGTTCCATATCAGATGGTGTAATAGTTATTGCTCATTTGAAATTTAAATCTGCAATAGGGTGAAATTTTGTTTTTCCAATACTTAGACAATTAAAAAGAAATTATTAATTAATTTCGCAATACTAAAAAAATGAAAATGAATCCTATTAATACTAAAGACTCGGTTTAAAAACGTGTGTTAAAATCTCCTTTATGATACATAAAATAAGGGATCCATATAAATAACACATAAAGGAAGATATTGAGGTAGATTTAAATATTAAAATATTTTAAAAGGATTTTGTTCCAACCCTCAAATCATTAACTTATAAATAAATTTTTAATGTGCGTCAAAAGTGATTTTGAGGCATTATTAATTCCAAACAATTTTATTCGAAGTAATTAAATTTTCATAAAAGCGAATTCGAAATTTTTTTTTTTTTTTTTACGATTCAAAAAGAATAAAGAGCGAAATTCGGACAGTTTTCGTAAAAGCTAGGAATTTTAATTTTTGATTTTGACCTTTTGATTTTCAGTATTCAAAACGCAGCCTTAATTGTAAAAGTATAGGCACATTGTATGCGTTTATATAAAAAAAACCAATTAATACTTCTTAAAATAAATTACATGCAGGGACAACCATAATTGTATATTTTTTAAATGATTATTATTATTATGCTTCTATTATTAAATTATGCTTTAAATGATAAATATTATGCTTTTTATTAACTGAGTAGACGGAAAATCAAATAAAAGACAAGAATTTATGGGGGAGGGGAAAATAGATAATGACAATAGTAAATAAACTCATGTTTTTTCGAATTCAATTGTTCATACGCGAAATTATCTCGTAACTAACATTAAAACTTGCAATCTATGCGTTCACAATAAAAGGGACACAGTACACCGATGCTAAACAATTTTATCTGAACATTAAGAATTAAAATGCTTCATTATTTGGAGAGAGAAATGTTCTAATCTATTTATCTTGTAAAGAAAGTGACTCGTCATAGAGGTTAAATAAGAGACGCTCTCTTTATCAGTCCTGTTCTTTTAAAGATTTATCTGCTCGTCATTTATAATGCACCTAAAAACACATGACGCAGAAAACACTTCACAAGAGTAGGGACACGAAATAATACAACATCAAACACGGTTTACTCAACATTTCGAGAGAAGCATAAATCTGGCGATCCAGGCGGACATAGAAAAGCGCTGAAAATCGAACACATCCACAAATAAGTCCGGTTTAGGCATTCCCTAAGTCTGTATTTAAAAAAAAATGTGAAACAATATAAAAATGCATTGTATAACTCTAAAACTTTATAATGTATATATACACTTTAAGAACGTTTTTAAATGTTTCAAAAAGAATTCATACAATATATATAAAATACAAATCGCAAGAGATAAAGAATCAAAAGGTTTCGAGGTAAATTTTAGGTCTAGTTGTATAGATGATGGATTGTACTTTTAAAGATTGGTTTAAAAAAGGTTGAATACTTGGAAAAAAAAAATCCACCTATTAGTATGCGAAAGGCACAAGTATTATTCTAGTTTTTTTTTTAATTCATAAATGGAATACAAATGAATTAATATTGAGCACATTTCTTTTGTAAATAAAGGCTGAAAATAATAACTGATGATAGATGGTACTACTACGATGCTTAATAAAGATATTTGAAAATTGTGTTATCTATTTGAATATAGTAGGAAAAAAATGCAGTTTATGTGGACTAATAATTATATTTATCTTCTCAATAATCACCCAGATATGAACAGTGCATCAAGTATTTCATATGCTTTTGTTTCATATTAATAATATTTCAATTTTGTAAGTATTTCATTAAAAAAATCAGATTTAATTTTTTTTAAGGAAATTCAATGAAATATTTAATAAATTTTCAGCCATGCTGTTTTATCAATTATTTGTGCGTTTTGATACTTCATGGCCATTGAAACATTTAACTTATATTGTATATTCATTCCATTGGTTTTACACAGAAAATAATCCATACTTTTTCGATCGCCTTTGCCTTGATTCTCAGAATATAAACAAAGAAATTTAGTAATTTCAAAATTTATCTTTTCGAAATTATTTAATTAAAGGAGTTTTTAATATTCTGTGAAAGATATTAGACTAGTAGGTTGGAACGAAAATGCCCATCTGTCTCATGATAATCAAAAATATATTTGTCTGCAATAAATATATTTTTGGAAATAAAAATAAAAAAAATTTCAAAAATAATATTGTAATAAATTATAATATTAATTATATTTTTAATAAATGATGGAAAGTTACAAAAAAAACAAACATTGGTTTTAATCGGTGTGAGCAATGAACTTTTATTTTCCAGTCTGGTTTTTGATTGAGGAAAACTCAATTAGCTTCTCAATTTATGTTGAATGAATCCTATGTAAAAAACAAAAAAAAAAAAAAAAAAAAAAAAAAAACAACTAAAAATGAAATACAGTCAAACATGTTTTTATACGGGGGATAGAACTGCATAAAAATATCTTGAAGCTTCATAAGTAGTTTTAAATTATATTGTTTGCAACACATTAAAAAAATTGTACGCGGTAAATAGGAACCGCATAAAAAAGTCCCACATAGAAAATATGTAAAATGAAACCCCACAATGTAGCACTAACTCGCATCTAATAACATTTGTGGAAAATGGGATGATATAATATCAGGTGAGCCATCTGTCGGATTTTTTTAAAATTTGCATGTATTTTGATAGCCATCTGTTGTTTGCTTTTTAATTTATATTTTTGAATTAATTTTTATTTATAACATGCATTTGATGGACATAAAACCGCTTTTGCCGCATAAAAACAGGTTTTACTGTATATTGCTCACATAAATGTATCAACCTATCTGAAGGTACTGAGAACGAATGGCAACTGAAAGCGAGATAGTTTATCTTTAGAATTGCATGCATGCATTTAAAGAACCAACTCCTTATGACAGTATATAAGTAGTAGTAAAAAGAATTTTAGTATTTTTTTAAAGATATCTTTATGAAATAAGATGCCACTGTGCATATCTGGGTTAAGGTACTGCATCGTCAAATCCAAACACATATAATTATTCTAAGAGTCCTTAAATATACAGAAAGTTTGAATGTTGCTGTACGAAATAAAGGAGCAACGAAAGATTTACAAAAATATATTCCGGTTCGAATACTATGTTCAACTTGCGTCGTCGTAGCTCTCAGGCGTCGAGGAATAACTTTCCGCACAGGAGTCGCTGAGCGAAATATGATCCAAAAGTTCGCAATCCTGAGAATTAAGAGTCGAAGACGACATGTTGTGGCTCAGAGGTTTGTTCCACAGGTTGGGCAACCTCAGCTTGCGTGCACTGTAACTGGAGAATGGCGACTTGGCGAGGTCGGCCATCTTGGATGGATGATCACTGGCGGCCGCCATTTTGGAAGTGTCGCCAACGGTGGGGGACAGAAGGGAGATGCGTTCTTTGACGGACGATATTTGGCGACCCGAGAGGCTCAGATGAGAAGGAGGGACGGGCTGCGATTCCTCAGGTGGTGCTGTTGTGAAAGTCAGCTTGTTCAGTGTCTCGATGGAAGGGATTTTCTCCAAGAAGTCGAAGCAGGCAATGGCTTCCTTCTCTTTGTCGCCAAATCTGTAAAACAGTTCTCGTCGACCTACTATAGAAGACCGCTTTTTCATATCGTACAACGGATTGTTAGCTGAAGCTGAAATGCATAGGAAAAACTTCATTAGATCAAAATTTTTATTTTTTCAAGAACAAGCTTTAAAAAAAGTGAACTATAGGTTTTTTAAACAAACAAAGTTGAAAAAAAAAACTACAGTACAGATTATTTCAGAAAGGGATTTAAATAATTCAGTTGCCGAAAAAGTTTTAAATAATCAATAATTTTAACAAATTTTAATACTCGCTGTTATAAATGTACGTACACATTCCCATTTTATTTGGCACCAAGACTAGAAACACAAACTTAAGCAACACAGGTTATATTTTTATCTTTTAACACAAGTGTTTTTTTTTATATGTGTTAATATTTTAATTCCTTTTGTTTAAAAAAAATAACATCCTCTGAAATTACAAGTGATAAATAGGTAAATCAAAAAGCAATTTCAATAACGCATGGAAAAAATGTTTATCAAGCTGAAATTAACCAGGAAAATAACTACCTTTAACTTTGTGCCGTCGTTCTTTGCATATCCTGTGGAGGTGGGAATTGGTTTGAATTACTAAAACATCATTGTCTTCCTCTTCAGTACCGCTGCTGCCACTGCTGCTAGTTGGAGCTTTAATTGAATCCAATAGACTACTCCTCATCTAAGGAAGAAGGAAAGGTAAAAATAATGTAGAGCTGATTAATGATGTAGTAATAAGAAATTATAATTAATTACATAATTATAAATTTAAAACACATTATTCCATTAGAATAAGATTATAGAGCTAATAAAATAATTCTAAAACTTTAAACTTTAATTTTTTTAATCTTATAAATTTATTCATAGCATTTAAAGCACATAAATATACATAACAACTAACTCTTTTGCTTATAATGGGAAAAATTTATTAAATTAAACTTAAAGACGAGTATTAAAGATAATAGAGAGTTTTTTGCAAACCGCATTTTTTTCTCCCTAGCGCGCATGCTCATAGGAAATTGCGCATGCGTATCTGTAATAATGTTCCCTATGAGCATGCGTGCTAGGCAGAAAAAATACGGTATGCAAAAACTCTCTAATTTCGAATTTTTTACGTGTCCGATTCCTAACGTCAGAGGGGACAAGAATTAGACCTCCCCTAATGGATTTGAAAAAGAATAATTTAATTGGTGATTGTCCAAATGTTTCGCCATGGTTTTGAATTACCTGTTCGGATTATGGTACTTAAATGAGTAATCATAGCAGACAGTTTGTCCGGAAAGAACTTTTAATAAATAAAGTGTATAAAAACAAAGGCATTATAGCAAATAGATTGAAAAATTTACCGTGGGATCACTCAAAGCGGGATTGGGCTGCAAATGAACCCATGCCGTTCCACATCCTTCCTTCAGACGATTCCTCCTGGCCACGATTCTGTCCCTCTTCCACTGTTGTCTCTTTGAGGCATCATCACTTTTAGGACTCTCGGTTCTGAAAACGATCTTCGTCGGACTCTTGGGCTTGACGGAAGCTGTCGCGGCAATGCGAGTTGGAAGACAAGTCATTGGAGATTTTTCGCTGGAGGAGCACTCGCTGGCCGGAGAGAGGAAGAGAACTTTTTCTTGTTAACGTTGGCATTCTGGAACACCGAGAAGTTGTTGGGAGGAACTTTGGAGCAAATACTTGGTTTGGCATGAGAGTCGGATTCTTTGGAACCGGCGGAACTTTTTGCGTCGCGCGTTCTGGCACGCTAGGAACGGAAGTGAAGGACAAGCTGAGTGGTCTGGTCGGCTTGACAAGTCCAGTGGGCTTCAGCTTATCGGTGGAGGTTTTGGATAGGCTCTTAGGTGGGGCTTTCCGGTTAAAGATGGGAGATTCCACAAGCTGTTTCACGGTCATGTCTCGAGCTTTAGAGGGCGAGAAACGATCTAAGCTCTTGAGGGATCCTATGTTGCAAAGAGTATAGAAATCTCCATTGAACTCTTTGGCTTCAGGGTCCAAGCTCTCAATGTAAGTGGCTTCTTCTATGTACTCGGGAATGCATTCGGTAACACAGTCGTTTTCGAAAAGAGGATCTGATGGAGGTGTGGGATCCACCTGCTCCGTCTTCCTGGCGGGAAAGAGTGATACCGATGGACCTGGAGTATTTGAATCATTTGGATAGGACATGAAACGCGCTCTAGTTTTAGGAGCTATAGGACTCTCCACAGGTAAAGAAGTTCTTCTGATTAACGTGGTAGGATATTCACCAATTTCAGCAACAGGTTCCAAATGCGATACCTGTAATAAAAATAAACACATATAAAAATCTACAATCCTAATTTAAATTATAATACAATTGACGAATCGGAAAAATTATTTAACTTCAGTATCCAAAGATACCCGTTTCTATAAACGATTATAATAACTAATAACCAATATTGAAAGTTAGGAGTAGGTACATGCTGTAATAATTGGAATTTTTAAATTTTATTTTTAATTGTATTAAATCTTCATAAAAAATTATTTAAAAAACAAGGTAATATAAACATATTTAATTGGTTTATATTTGAAGCTTTGCAATAATAATTCATGAAATCTTTTCCAAATCATAACAAAGATAAAAAAAATATTATATTTACTAATGGCAAACTGTTTTAAATAATTTCATATATACATTATTTACAAAATTATCACCATAAAGTAGAATAAATTGAAGCTGTACCGTCGCTTTAGAAGGACTACTGGAAACGATTTCTTTTTTGAAGCCAGCGTTCAACGAAATCCCTGTGTTCTAAGTTTTCATATTCGCCATCACTTGCGCTGTTCAGATCATTGTCCTGAAGAACGAGGAAAAATATTAATTGAAAAATATCATTGCAAAAATTATGATATATTTGGTTTTGTAATAAATAATAAGTACAAAATATTATTATAACTATTTGCATTTTCATAGAACGAGCATAAAAGAGCATTTGCATTTGTCTTCATGCATTAGAAATCAAAATAGTGCTCACTGAAATATTCAGCATTCGATAACATCCAATACAAAAATATTAGCGAATTAAAATAATTTAACTACAGATAATTAAACAATTATGATGATTTAACATGGAGTATAAGTAAATTTATAGAAATAGAAATCTCACATTAACAGAATTTCAAAGCGATTATTAAAAGGGTACTTACCCGGGACCCTTTCTGGCTGGTGCGAATCATATCGACATCTTCCATTTCGTCACTGACGACATGGCAAGACATGCAAGATTGCACAGAACTCAGAGACGAGCTGCGAGTTGGAGATGGCCAAGCAAGATGCTGCAAAGAAATATGGCGTATTATATATAATTTCTGAAGGTAATAACTGTATTAAAACATTTCGGATACGCAGACAAATATTTCAATTCTAAACGCTAAAAAGATAGCTTAAGCTTTCTTCGGAAAAGTATAGAAAAATGAATTAACATTGAAAATCAACACATGTTTGGGGCATTGAACACAAATAATGCATTATATCAGGGTCCCGCTGATGACTCTCGTGGCCAGCAAGCGTCGTAGCATAAAATCATAAATTACCTTAAAAGCTTACTTATTACCTTAATTAAAGCTTCAATTACAACAAAATATAACGAAAATATTAAAGTTTTTATTATATTTAAGTTATAAACTTTATTTATTATTTTCTAATTTTAGTAATTAAAACGTTTGGCCTTGCTCGATGATTTTTAAAAAATAAATAAAAACTCTGTTCAAAGACAAAACGTTACAACATTTTTTTGTTAAATTTCCATTCATATTTAACATAGTAACAACTATCATTAAATTATTAATACTTCAATTATACCACGCGAATAGTGTTTTCCGTTCATATCCAGCCAAAGGAAACTATAAGGTTGGACATCCTGTTATATGCATTTATAGTTTTTATACATATCAAACTTTTAAAATTTAGAAATATCTTCACATACAAGAATGGAAGTTTTTCAAAACATAATTTATGATTATATTTCTTATTAGCTAAAGGAACCGTAGTTAACTATTTTTAATATACTAATGCATTAAAAAGTAAATAATGTACAGACAAATAATCAGAAAAAAATATATAAACTTTTAATAATTTAATGTGCAATATAATTAATTTCTAAGAGTTTTGTAGATTTCTAAATTAAGAATTAAGAAAAGTATAAATGGCAAATTCGAATTTAAAACATATTACGATTTTGCAAACTACCACTGTTAATGTCAGAAAAAGAATGAACTCGGAAAAACCGTTTCAAAAAATTTATCTGGAATGCTGATAGAATATTTTATTTTAAATATCCAGGGTTCTCTATAATCAGTAAATATTGTAATGCATATTTATGTCCCATTGATAAATGAATTAACTTGTTACTTAAGGTTGTTGAGTTTCTTATCTTTAGCGCAATGAAAGTTGATCATGCAGGTAGCATGCTTAATTAATGCACTCATGAATGCCAGCATGCTAAAGTACTTAAAAATTACACTCACGTTTTGTCCAGACATTGTTGCTTCCAAAGTCCGTAGGATCTCAGGTTTGAAGCTAATTCCTCTAGACGGGGAACTTTCCGATTCGGAACCAGAATTTTGATGAAGGGCTGGAATGTTCTTTGACGACTTAAGACCTCTCCGCATAGAGTCTTCCATTCGTGGATGGCATCTTTCAGGTACAACACAGTATCCGATGCGACTCTTTTCTAGACCAGATTTAAACTGTTCCGTGGTTTGACCAGTTAAATGATTTAGGTCCGTTGCAGAAGAGTTCGTGGACGACTTAAAGGCTGTTGGATGAGATGTTTCAGTTTGCGGATTGGACTCGACATTTTCCGTTACGATGATGCATGGACTGCAGTTAGTGATAAGTTTTTCAAGGGAAGGCTCACTCAAGAGAGGTTCGTTAGGAAAATGTTTAACCTGAATATCCCCCTCAGAAGAATATAAAGACCATATACTTTCATCGATGAAGGGCGCCAGAGCTTTCTCGCGCCACAGTTCTTCCTCTGGTTCAGTGAGGGTAGCTTTTTCAGCTGTTTCTATCTTTTCGTCAAAGATGTTATCATCAATATAGCTGTGTCTCTGTTACAAAACACTACTTTGTCATCGCCAATAGATTTTGTAAGCCCTAAATGCCACGAATTTCGATAATTGGTCAAACCTAATATCTCTTTAGGAAAACTCATATAGTCAATCATCGTGGATTGATCAATCACTGAAATTCTTTTGTCACTAGAAGAAGAAAAATTATCGAATTCATGAAATACTCTTGATGATTCATTTTTAAGCTTTCACAATCAGTTAAAATTTTATCACAAACCGAATTCGTTTTACTGTCAGCGTGCATTGAATTCTGAGTTTGATCACAGACAGTAATGGTACTTCTGACAGTAGGTTTGACGCTAGCAATTTGTTCTTTGCACTTGATTGTACCGTGTTTTCTATTGGAATCGAATTTGGGTAATTCATTGACAATCCTATTTGGCTCCTCTTCTGCGAGGGTTTTAAGAGTTGCAACTTGATGCAATGGCCCAAAGCCGCTATCTGAAGACGAACACATTGAACCATCCAAACATTCTGTCACGCTGTCATCACTACCACAGATGATATCCTTTTCTATAATAACGTAAGTTGTTGAATGCTCAGGCTCACTGATGGTCGTATCTGCCGTTGAATCTGGTTGCAAATCACTGGACATGGTAGAATATCCTTCGTCTCTAGTTCTGTTTGCACCTTCTATCGTCGTAGAAGAATCAGAAGTGGACGAGTTTTGCTTACCATTTAAATCATCTGGAAGATCCACACCCAACATCATGTCCAGTTTGTCACCTAGCTCATCAATGGAAGCAGCGACCTTCCTTTTGATTTCGGGCACTGATAGGTCGGTGCTGAGTTCGCAATTGAAGCTCCACACTTGCTGTGGCTGAGGGAATGTTGGAATAGGAGATATTTGGTTTACGCAGTCTTTACTTTTGAATGAGGGGGCGATTTCTTCAGAAGAAACTTTCCGAGAATCCCAACGAATGTGGTTGGACTTAATCCGCTGTTTAGAATCTTTGGCTCCTTTTTCTGCGGGAGATTCGTTTCTGAAAGTCTTTTCCTTTTCGCGCTCGTACTTTTAGGAGTTTTTGAGGAATTTGGTAGCTTAGTTCTCGGAGATGGTAGGGCCGAGGATGGTTTTGAATTTGGCACAAGTTCTGAAGAGGAAGTTTCTCTCGCGAGAGCATCATTTTTACTTTTTCTTGAAGGCAGCATGTCTGTTTCGCTTTTCTTGCGAACTAGTGCAGGTTTCGCGCTACTGAACGATGGTATCTTGGAAGCACTTCCTAATTTTGCAATAGGACTGATGAGTGGACTTTTGGGTTCGGAGTAAGCACCCTTTGCTGGGCTTGCGTTTGTACTTTTTGGTGAGTCTTTCTGCTCTTCAGATGAGATGGAAGATTTTTGAGCCGCTGGACCTTTCTTGAGTGGAGATGATGTGAGAGGGTGATGGGACGGCTTTCGAAGTTGTAGATAGGAGTTAGTTGGTTCAGATTTCAAACCATCGGTTTTTTTCAGTCTGAAATAAAACAAGATAAATTCTTATTGCTAAAATTCATTAAAATTGACAAAGTTTTCAAACACATAGAAAGGAGAAAAAACAGGAAAGTAACAGGTAATAATATATAGAAACAATTATGCTTTAAAAAAGTTTTCAAATATAGCTATTTCCTTAGAACAAAAAATAGCTGATTATTTTCTTCTTTTTGAAACTTAAACATTTCGCATTAAATATGTAGAAGAATAGTGCAAAATAATTTTCGTGATGTCGATTTAGTAATTTAAAATATGTGATGATGTCGATTGAGTAATTTAAAATGTGCGATGAGTGTCGATTGAATAATTTAAAATATCGAAGAATCTCACAGAAGTATACATATGCAAAACATTGAAGTTTGAATATTGAAGAAATATTGAAGTTTTAAGTATATAATTTTTTTTACTAAAAATGCTTTAACTTGCTTTTAATTAAAATCACGGAAAAAACAAATGACAATAGTTTTTAAGAATAAATTTGTTTATACAGATTTAAACTGCAAGGACATATTTTATTCTACAATTAATAACAGTAAGGAATTTTTCTATTTGAGTATTTTGAAATTTATTTTATTTTTAATGAATTTACTATTGAGATTTAATCAGACGGATAAATTTTGTCCTTTGATAGTTTGTTTTAGAGTTTTATCAGATATTTCATAAAAGCAACCAAGGAAAGACGGAAATAGAACATCTGCCGCAAATACCTTATCTTCTTTGTCATCCTCGATGAATTCCATTAATGTTCCGTTTTCCTGTTCCAGTTGTTCGACCCTCAAATGTAAGACCTTGCATTCCTCTTCCAACCTCTGATGAAAAACAATAACAGAATCAGTAAGAGGGGGAGAAACAAAACTACCCTATCCAATCAACAGTTTCAATAGATTATAGACAAAGATTTTCATGTACTTAGTAAGAGAAGGAAAATTTGAGCTTTATTTAAAACAAGGGTCTACAAATGTTTTGATACCAAAGTCACATTATTTCTTCACAAGTATCAGACATGCCAAAGTCTACCCACAGCGGTACTATATATTTTTAAAAACGAAAATATTTGCTAAGTATATTTGCTATTTTTCGCAAACATTTTTTCTGGTTTTTTAATTACTTATCATAGTGATCTCTTTCACGGATGTTGGAGAACAGATCCTGGTTCTTTACAGATTTTCTACTACAAGAATTAGTGCAACTTAAACGGGACTCATCAATGATTAGAACCATCCCCATTGGTTTCAGATCCAAAGTCGAAATTCACTGTATCATACTAAACGGGCTCTTCTGTGCATAGTGATAAATGGACAGCAAATAGTAAATCTTCTTACAAACAGATTGCTCTCTCACTCTCTTTCTTTAGAAAACACAAACTTTTGAAATTATGGCTTGTGTGACCGTATGAAGATCGAGAGGTGAGAAATTCTTGTTGCTCCTCACTATAATAAACATACAGATTTTCGTTGGTCGTTGTGGCTCTTGGACGACCTTGACCAGGCTTTCTCTCAATGGATCCAGTAACCTCAAACTTTCCATCAGTTGGGAAAACGACTTGGGCGTTACATTTAAGTCTTTGGAAATCTGCATTCGAAACTGCCCTGGTTCCATTCTCTCTAAGATTCGCCACCCCAGTTCATTATCCAAACGTTGGTGGTTTCACATTTTAGTTGTTTGCTTTTAAATTTCTCGATGTTGAAAGAAATGCGCCACAAAATTTGTCGAGCTATCTGAGTGAACAAAAATCAGAATTTTCTACGTGCTGTTGTAGTCATTTATACCCATTTAACGCACTTAATATCACAGACTTATTAGATGATCTAGTAGTAACGACAGGTTAACTTCCTTGTCGAGTCAAATTAGATTCCTTCTAAATATACTTTAGACAAAAAAATAATAGACACGATAAGGATTGTGATAGAATGTCAGATAAGAGAAAAATATCTGAGAATTGACAGATACCATTTTTGGCATTTCATACCTGTCATTTAATATGATAGTATACTAAATGGAAAGTGAATTCACTGATGAATGGGAAAAGAAAACATAGACATCATTTTGATTACCTTCTGCGCCAACAAAGTCTGGACTAGTTTGTTAGCGACTTCATCCAAGCACGTTTCGTACTGGATTTGCTGCTGGTGGTTATTGCGTTCCATCTGCCCCAGCTTTTCCACCAAGAACTTTGCTTGCTCCTCCTGACTCCGCGGGCTCTGGATAAAAATGCATAAGAATGTTCAGGAAAAGAATGGATGATTTGTAAATCAGACATGTTAAAAGATATGTCTCTCCGACTTCCTGGATTCATGAATTAGTCACAATTTATACACATTTACGAAGTTATAGAACAAGGGACATAATTCGACAATGGGGAACTATCAAAAACAATAATTGACTCAAGTTCCTAGGTATTCATTCTTACTAATAAGCAATAACTATGATTGTTATAGTGAGAATAGAGTGAACCTATACTTTAATAAACCGAATTTTTTAAAGAGTAATCAGCCATCTGTTCCTATCAAAAGTTGTCGGCTAGATAAAGGAAGCCACTCTAAGAGGTAAATACACTTAGAAAATTAGTTGATTATTTATGCAATTTAAAAGAGAAAAAAAATCACTATTAAAATAATTATTTTATATTTAAGCTATTTTAGTAAAATGTTTCTATCTTCAGCAAAATTTTAAAATGAATTAACTTATTATAACGATAAATTTAAAAAAAAATCTTGAATAAGTTTTTTTAAATTAAATTTCAACAAAAATACTTTCTTTAATTGTTAGTCATGACTGAAACTGGAATTGACTAACAAAACATTAAGATATTTTCGATACTCTTTACAACTCATGTTTTTCTACAACGATACGAAATGGCAGTAGCTGAAAATTTATCATGGTTGAGTCTGTGTAAAATGCTCCCACCAAACTATGATTCAGAAGTAAAATAACCGATCAGTTATCGAACGAGCAATTCTTCGTGAACCCCTCTAACTCTAAAAATAGTTTCAAGGTCAAGTTCCTTAACATTTAAAAAAGGTAAACGCCCTTTTCGAACTCTAATAATAGATTCAAGATCCTGCTGTTGAGAAGGGTATAGAAATTTGGACTAAAATTGTGTCGTTTGTAGAATATATGCTGTTTGTTCTTGATGGAAGTCTATGGGATGAATTTCTGTACTTAAAAAAAAAAAGTATCAGAATTTTTTTCTTATCCATTTTTTTTTTTTTTACTGTAATACATCATGCTAATTTTCAGAATATTATCCTTGAAAGAGATTCTTTTTTCGCATAAAATAAAAATAAAAAAAAAAAAAAAAAATGAATATTTATACATACCAAGTCTTTGAATTTTTTAAGCTCGTTGACTAACATTAGATTGTCGTTCTCCAGTTTGGCTATGTATGTCTGGTATTTGCGCAAACGACCCTGCAAAGAAATAGGTTCAAAATGGCATAGTTTGTTAATTTGTTTTTCTTTTCTAGTAATAAATAATTCTCACGAAATAAGCTTATTTGATAACGAAAAAAAATATATGTAAGTATTTTTTTTTATTATTTTTTACTCATTTTCATTCACTGTATACTACTACCAAGAATCACTTGGATGTTTTTATTTTTATTTCACTTTATTATATTTTAAAACTTATGAATAATCATCCTTCTACATTAAAAATGCATTAAAAATATGTGAAATTCTTTAATAAAAAAACCCTGGCAAAAGAAATGTTCCTAGTTAAATTGTTACTTACATCATAACCCAGCAATAGTGGCGATCCGTTTTCTGCTAATGATGATTCAGGCGGAATTTCTGCTAAATCCATTTGGGTGCCTTTCGATTCCTTGCGCTTCTCACTGAAACAAAAGGCAAGTGGAAAATTATTAATACCAGAAAGTTTTTCTAGTATCTAAAAAGAATTAACCACGAAACAACACTAAAAGGGGATTATTTAAAATGTTTGTTATTTTAATACTTTTATTTATTTAATTATAAGAGGACTTCATTTTAAAAGTTTGTTAAGGAAGGAATGTGTAATTGTTTTCTCAATGAAAAAATTGTAACATTAGATGCTCGAGAAAAACTTAATTCGATCATTTGAATTTTTCAAATAGCTATTTTTATTTTACTTCAAAATTAATCATTAAATGTGATGGAAAACTGTTTTTGTAGGCAACATAAAAATTTAAATGCAATTTAAAAAAGCTACATGAACTCAGTATAAAAGCCAATGGCAATTATGAATACGTATTTTTTGAAGAATTCTAATTTAAAAAGGAATATATATGGTTCAAATAATATTTATTCTCAGAAGTAAAACACATTTGAAGTGAAACTAATTATAATCACCCTGCATTTATATTTATAAAGTCCCATTTTCAAAATGCTGTAAGAAAAGAATCACTCGTCACAATGAGTTCAAATTTGAATCGAAGATACTTGAAGAAGGGGAAACGGTATGGTATCAAAAACAGTCCCCCCGATTTTTTCCCAATCAATTTGGTATGACCTTGCCGTGGTGGATGGGCTTCCACTAACTGTTGAATGACTTGGAAGTTATTTTTTTCCGTCAAAAAGCCGAAACAATCAAGCGCATTGAACACTACAGTTGGTTTAATGTGCAATTCATGCCAAATACGTTGTCATTTCGATTCAAAAATACCACTGGTAGTCGAATTCACTTTCTTTATGCCGCTTACAACGTCCTCTATTAATACACTTTGGACCTACGTATAATTGATGGCGTATCGTTTACCCCTTCTTCAAGTATCTTCAATTCAAATTTGAACTCATTTTGACGAGTAGTTCCTTTTTTTTTTTTTTTTACGGCATTTTGAAAGTGGGACTTTTAATTATAATCACCCTGTATTTAGGTATAAAAATCAATCGAATTTTTATTTATTGTGTTTATCATTATCAATTTTGATATTCATTTTATTAAGCAAAAATAGTTCATTTATAACAAATTTTTTTTTTGTTACGTATAAAAAATATGGTATAATTTATGAATGCGTTGTATTGAAGTAAAAGTTTTTACCAGATGGCAGAACAAATTATTAGGGAAGGAAAGAAGAAAAAAAAAAGAGTTTTACTTTTCCTTCTTTTGAACTTCCATCCGTTTTTCGTAATCTAGCAGCTCGAGCAATTTGTCCTCCGCTATCTTCTAAGCTCTTTTTCTTTATCGAGTTCTTGTCTCAGCTGCTGCATCTGAGGAAAAGAAAAATGAACAATTTTTACATACTGACAGCAACATTACAAAAATAAACAACAGCGAGAAAAAGTTTCTAGAAGACATTTCGAGGAATTTGATATAAGAGCGAGGAGAAAAAAAATATATATGAATATTTAAAAAGAAATTAGAGAAAGAATATGAATATGACGAAAATTTCATACTGAAATAATTTCGTGGAAAAAAATTCAGATAATATTTTATTTATAACTGAATAAGTATCTCAGAATTGTTTTTAACTATACAATGAAGATAAAAAGAAGCTTTTAACATAATCACTGTCATATACTATTTCATTAATAAAGAAGAAAATATATTTTAATTTATTTTTAAAATTTACATGCATGCATGCATTTTATAAAGTTGTATTAACTATGTTTTAAAAATTACGAAATGGGTGCAAAATTGTATATAAAAATAACCATTGCTTTTATTTCCCGTTATTTTCATTCAAAATTAGGAGATTATAAAAAAGTACACTACCTTTGACAATACATATATGTCATACACTTTTTGTCATATATACTCTTTTTTTTGAGGAAAAGACATAATGCTTTTTATGGCAAATGCATTTAAGAAGTTTAATATATTTGTATAGCTGTTCATTTCATCTATTAACCTATGTTTTGCAGATAATTAAAAAAAAGTACTGTTTAAAAATTTTATTTGCTATTTTTTTCTAAATAAAATAGCCGAATTAATATTTACCGAAATTAAACAAGAGAAAGGTTAATTTGAAACGAAGTTGTTGCTCAACAAGTCCAGAAAAAAAGACAATTACAGAAATATTAGTTGCTCATTACTCTTTAAATATATATAAATTTATTGAAATTATTATAAATTGAATCCAAAATAGCTATTTATATATATGTTTTGAAATAACATTATCAAAGATATAACTAAAAGTTTGACATATCACAAACTAAAACGAATTTCTACTACATATAATATGCAGTGCGTGAAACTATAATGCTATACTCCATCATCAAAGTAAGTAAGCATTTCAAAATGGTAATTATATTTGAATGCTCTTTATACTTATTTAAAGAACACATAGAAAAATAATTCATGGGATTTTAAAATATGCTAATTATGTAAAAGATAGGGCCAGAACAGCCAGGTGGCTGATGTGCATTAGATTTCGAACTAGGGAGTTCGGTTGGAAGCCCGGCAAGCAATGCCTAACCGAAAGCTGTCATTGCTAGCCGTGGAGATGAACATGATACATCCGTGGGAGGGAAAGTCCTGCCACAATTGCTAACTCCCTTTTTTTCTGTTTTGTTAATTGAAATGTAAATTATAATATTTATTTTATAGTCTGTGCTTTCCATTCCTTTTCTTGTTACAAATCGACAGAAATATTAATTTTTAGCTTTTCATTTTATTTAGTATTTGAGGAAATAGTAAATCTACAGATGCCATCTTGGGTGTTAGTTTCCGAATTGGAGTACAAAATGCGAATTTCTCCAGCCCATGGTGCATAATGAGCAAAGACTAAGTCTGCTATATATATCTGTGTTTGAGAGGTCTGATGGCCGAGTGGCTGGCGCTCGGTACCACAGGTTTCGCGTCCGAGTCCCGGTGGTGTCATGGATGTTTATAGTGGTTTGGAATTCATTTTAAACCGTAATTCCTGGTCTAATAGGATCGTAGTGTTGTGGGGTAGTGTTACTCGCGTCCGTAGCATATCTTCAATCACATGTGCCCCCTGGGTAGTGCTAAATGAGTAACAGCAGTGAGGCCCTTACTTGGCATAGAGATAACCGTCTGTACTCTCAGCTGCATTAAAAAAAACAACACTACCTTTGAAAATGGCGAATGCTTTCAGGTAAAAGGATTTAATGCTCGGTATTCGCAATGATATGTAAGAATGAGTATTTCAAGAGATAACGAATATCCTTGCGCTTTATTTTCACGCACGTACCATTTGGGTTCGAAGATGATCCAGCATCGACCTAAATAATGGATTGCTCGCTTTACCAATTCAATTCTCATTCCGCACAAAGCTGCATTAGATTTGATGGTATTTCCGATGAATCGAAAATAATAACGATGCACGCGCGCGGAAAAGAAGCCGATACTTTTGCGGAGATCGCTCCAGTTTTCGTCGATGTTGTTGGGGTAAAAAAGAAAGAAAGATAAAAAAAGAAGTCGTCTTTTGAGAGCGATTACGCTCTATCACTCCTTGGGCTGTCACGGAATTTCGCCAAGTCCATAATTTCTGCGGAGTTGTTTCCACCTAACCTCGTTTGATAAGTGGGTTACTTTTATGCTCAAGACTAATGGATTTATTAGGCGGCATTAATCACCATCCCATAAGCCATCGCAGTATCTTCTTTTGCATAAGGAATAAAGGCGAATTTGGATTATGAATTTTTATGCGATTGTATTTGCAGTATTTTTAGATAGCAGGAAGATTGATTCTTTATGGTAGATCATCACGCAATTGAATTGCTAAGTTTAGAGAAAAAAATACTTTAGAACTGGTATGCTTGGTATATATTTAAATGACATAAAACCTGACAAAAGAACACGCATTGTAGTATACTACACTATTATAAAAATAAGTCAGTTGTCTTTTTTTATGCATTACAAATTCATAAATTAGTTATTGAAAGTAGATATTTGATTCAAACTTTATATATTTGAACTTTGAAACTGTGCAGAATTGGGAAACTTTATTTTTTCATGTACTACACCTGCTCTTTCTGTTTTTTTCTTTCTATTTGTTTTCTGATACACTGCATAGATGCTAAACTTCAAATTCTGTTTCATCTTCTATTTCTTTTTGTAAACTTCATCTATTATATCTGGCAGCAATTATATTACAGAGTATATAACCGCAGAGTGTTCTATCGTTTTTAAAAATTACAAGTTGGTGAGTTGTAGGCTTTGCGTTGTAGAAAATAAATAATAAGTTTGTGCCAACATCTGCTTTCAATACTAACATTTCAATAATCATATTCAACTTATGTTCACCATTTTTTTGGAAGCTAAAAAACTTTATTTTCGTGAAAGTTTCAAAGTTTCAGATTACGCAGAACTCCATTACGTCTTCAACGGTGAATACACCGTGTATTCACCGTTCACCGATATAATGCCATAATATGTATTATTATTAAGTTTTTCGCATTTAACAAACCACAACAATAAAAAGTGTTTTTACAAAGCTAGTTTCAGTGTAACAACTAAGAAAAATTCCAGATAATATGTTAAAATATTCGATTTTGGGAGCTCTATGACATATTAGAGCTCATCATTTAAACTAATACTGCACTTAACTTTTTCCAATAATATACGCAGACATATTATATAGTAAGTAAAATTGTTTTCTTTCATTATTTTACTTAATATTAGATATTAGTTAATAATTGTGTGTGTTTGAAAATCTAAATACATCACAATGTGAAAGAAAAAAGAAAATCTTACAAGTTTTTTTTTTTTTTAAAAAGTAAAGGTGGCATGATCTTGAGTGTTGTAGGAAAGAAAACAAGTTAAACATGCTAGTTTCTGAAGCGTTTACAAGCTTCTAATTTTCCTCAACTACTCAATGTTTTCGTCGCTCTGACATGGAAACATAAAGCATTCCCTCCTTCCATCGCGAGGAGGAAAAGTAAATGCTCGCCCGGAAATATTCGGAATGTATCAGGGCGTCTAAACTTAGATCCCGAAACACGCGGCTACCGAGGCACGAAGCAGAAAAGAACCATCTTTGAAGAAGGTTTTATTTATTTAGAAAAAGAATAGAATTGGATATTATAGGCATGTCCAACCACATATTGCATGGTCATGTATAATAAAAATATTAAGTTAAATTTAAATATTTTAAAAATTTTGGAGAAAAATATATAGCCATCTCAATAAAAAAAAAAAAAAAAAAAATTAAATAAATACATAAATTCAGATACTTTTACTGAGAAATATAATAATAAATAAATATAAAAAAAATTAACTGACAAAATTTTTTACAGCTAATATTTTAATAATAGGTCCGTTTTGTCATGGTGCCTTATCTCTTACTTTTATTTCTATACAAAGTTTTGCTTTAGGAGAACAAATTAATAACTGTAAATTTAACAGCTTTGATTATTGTAGAACTAACATACATTATAGCACCCAACGTTCCTCGGCTAGCTCAAATTTCTTTTTACATCGAGAGAATACTAAAAATTTTAATTATTTCAACAATAACGCCGGATACTACATGATGACGCAGTTCTTGTAAGAAGACTGAAGTTCATCTAACTAATATTTATTTATATAATGACATTTATAGTCTTAAATGTCACAGCATACAATTCAAACATAATTTAGAGCTATTACAAGTTGCCGCGATACATTTTCGGGCAAAAACGCACAGCCTTGACACGCTCACAGTGATAATAACCATACCATACCATACCACACCATGCCTGCAGGAAGCCAAAGTTCAGGTTGAAACTAAAACGATTCTCATTGGATGGAGAGATCACGTGAGCTATTACATAGAGTGACGTTTTTATTGCTTTGGGGTGAAACGAAATTTAGGATAATTTGAGCCAGAGGTTTTTCTGATAGGAAACCGTGCGTTATAATAAAAACAAAACTATTTTATTTCGTGTATATTCATGCACTTTTCGCATAACGCCAAAGTAAGTTCAAGTATTTTCAGATAGGTTTGAAGTTGAAAGTATATAAATGTAAAAAATATGCCTCAAATTTGGAGTTGTGAATTGAGATGATAAAATATATTCTTTTAGAGTAATAATTATTCACTCTTGCGACTAAACCAAAGTCTAAATTAGGGAAAAAAAAAAAAATTACACGAGAAAAATATGATATGAGAACTGTGTAAAAATCAAATTCTTTTCAAGAAATAATAAATGGCAGTTTATATTTAAATTTCAAATTTTCATTTCATTAACCAAAAGATTTAAATCCATCCAAATTATGCAATTTTTAAAAACATATCTACCATGTAACACAGATTTAGTTGTATTCTTTAAATATCTGATACTGTATTCTTTAGTTACCTAGACAAAATTAAGATTTTAATTTTCATTTTGTCACAGAATTAAAAGATTAAATTCTTCATTTAGTCAAATAGAATGGGTTAAAATAAAGTATTTAATGTCGTAATTGATATAGATAGACGTACGTTTTATAAGTTTTCATCCGTCTTTATGTCATGCGTATACCTTTTAAGTTAAGCGTCAAAATAGATATCAAGAACAATTAGTTAATAAAGAACTGCTTGTAAAAACAAAACCAGAATAAGAGTTTAATGTAATTCAAAAGTTATAAATTGTGATTTTAAAGTAATTGTCACTAATTTGAAAAAAAAGGCATTTGTATTCATTTGTCTCCAAATACCATAAAATTTGCGCCGGGCACATACACAATCACATTCTCACCGCTCAAAAGGCACCTTTTCCGTTCTATAAAACTTAATTACCTTTACCTACAGCAGAAACCCTCTATTTGAAGGGACTAAGTTACTGCCTTATCTTGTCTCGTCTCGTTTAATTACCGACGGTATCTTTAATCTACGTTATAACATTATCTCTTTCTCTCGTTTCCCTTTGCTTTCCGTGAAAATTCAAAACCTAATATAAAGTTCCCCCAAGAAGATTTGACTTCATTAAAAGCCGGGGTCCCGGCTATGGAGGTTGATTTGCGTTTATTACTCGGCAGTTTATTTGTCCCTCGGTTCCTCAGGGTTGCGGGGTTTATTCATTACGACTGCCTTTCTGCGAGGGGATCCTTAGACCCTACGGGGTGATCAAACTCGGTGCCCTCGTGGCCCGCCTTGCTAATTCAGAGAGTGGGTAAGAAGTAGTTTGCAAAGCATAAAAATACGACTCGAGGAAAGTGTAATCAAGGATTCCTGAAATAAATTCTCTTTAAAAAAAAACATAAATAGAGCATATTTTTAAAGAGAATATCCTTTGCTTTGAATAGTGTGTATACTTTAAAATTTGATCTTAATTGTTGAAGAAATACTTTTAAGAAAGAAAAAAGAAAGAGATTGAAAAGAAGAAATAAGATTTGAAGAAATACTTTATAGAAATATCATAAAGACTATCTGAAGAGTTCGAAGAAATCTCAAATAACAGGTTCATTCACCTTATGATTCGTATCATACTTAAATAATTAAGTTAAGTTCGATAAAAAAAGAAATTTGAATTCAGTGAAAAAATGAAATACGACATTCATAAAAGGAAAGCGGGACGAAGCAAGATTATAATAAATGATAAGAATGTTAGGTCCCATTAAAATAGATTTATTATTTAATAATCTAACACTGTGAGAAGAAAAAAATTCTAATTCATTCTGTAATTTCCAATAAATGTTTATTGTTATGGAAGGTGTTCGGCTCGAAGTAGCAAAATTTATTTATAAATGTTAGGAAAATAATATGATTCACTTAAAAGAGATGCCCTTGATAAAATGAATCTAAAATAAGATTCAAATGATATATATATATATATATATATATATATGATATATATATATATATATATATATATATATATATATACACATTTTGTTTTGGAATCTGTGGTGGCATAAAAAGAGAGAGAGAGAGACAGAGACCTCGCATTGGCAGATTACTAGTTGACATTTTTATTCGGTGATGTTTAGTTGGAGTTTTTTCCAATAAAACACGCAAATATGGGGGCAGTTACCTTTCGGAAGGTATATATGTCTTCCACACTATTCTAAGAAATGACATTGACACACCAAAGTGATGTGTACCATTATAAATAGCAATTAGTAGGTTTATGACCCTGTGTTGACTCAAACGTCAGGAAAGGAACATTTCTGAAATTTTACAAGGATGTGCATGAACACATAATAGAATCTTGTACCATAGTAAAAAAATAAAATAGTGGATTAATCACTTTTGTTACTTACAAATTTATAATTCAAATTTAAATACTAGCACAAGAACTAACATTGCATCATATAATAACATGCTGTTAGTCATAAATACGAATTTGTATCGAATAGTTCTTTTTATTAGTCACAAGTTATTTTTGTAAGTTACTAATATCCTTATTTTTCTTATATTTGTAGAGTGCAGGTTGGGCAACCAGATAGTAACTGGATGTGGTTGGGCTGAGATACTTGAGGCACAGGTTGGAGAACTCACAATTTTATTTAAACACCCCACACATACAATTAACAATTAAAGACATGCAATATTTAACATATTTTTTTTCTCTAATGCAGCTGGCAAACACTTAGACAGCTTGGTCTTGGATGGCTTAAGGCAAGCGCTGTACAGACGTACTCACTTTGCATTACCCAGGGGCGCGTGTAACTTGAAGATAAGCCACGGGCGCGGAGTAACAATGCCCTCGCAACGCTCTACGATCCTATTAGACCGGGACCTACAGTTTAAAGTGGATTCGAACCACTACAAACATCCATGGCACCGCCGGGACTCGAACCCGAAACCTGTGGTACCGAGCGCCAGAGCGCTAGCCACTCGGCCATTCAGGCCCATATTCAACATATTTAAATACATATAATTATAGATTCGTGGAAGGACTCCACTTCTAAGCCGAAAAGACGAAACTCTGCTAAGCCAGGGTGAGTGAAATATGCTTCCTCTCCATGTGAAAGTCTGTAGGCCACAGGAGGCGCTCTTGCCAGTGGGTAGGAAGCATGGTTACATATTGTATTAACACATAATATGGAATTTCAGAATGAATCCTCTTTGCAATAGTGTCCACTTGATAACATTAAAAAGGTTTTTGTGTTTTTTCAACACATTTTATTATAAGTTTACACATTTTATTATAAGGTTTAGTCTGTTAACTACCTTTTTAATAGGTTTGGGGTAAAGAATTTAAGTTAATTTTCACAATTTTGATAAAAAAAAAAAACCCAGAAAAATTATTCAACTTTTTCGCTTAAAAAGGAAACGAATACATAAACGTTATAATGAAATATATATCAGTCAGCCAGTCTTTACAGGTTATCGGAATACCTTGGTCTCAGGGAGCCTTAAACTCCTATCAGGTCAAATTAAGTACATAAGTAAGAAAACATGGTTATCAAAAAACAGGAAATAAGTAGTTAAGGAAAATGTCCCCAAATTAAGAATTTTAAGATGAAAATTGAAATAAAAATAAAAAATAATACCAAAAATTAAAAAATTAAATGAAGTTAAATAAATTAAATTAAAAAATTAAGTAATTAAAGAAAAAAATAATATAAAACAGTAGAATTAGAATAATATAAAACAATAAAATAGCAAAATAAGAAGAGATTCCACAGGAGGATAGGGTAACCGCTGCTAGAAATTTAAGTATATATATAAAATTTAAGAACTATTCTATAAAACATCTTTATTTTCCGATAACGCATCTCAGTTTATGATTCTTTAAGAACAAAAGAACATTAATATTTTCGAAATAAATTCCAAGTTAAGACGTTCTTTTTTCGAATTCCCATATATTCATTCTTTCCATTCCTTGAGACTACTCACATGATATTAACAACATATAAACATTACTTTTTTTTAAAAAAGAAAAGAAAAAAAAAGAAAGGAAGAAAAGAAAGGGGAAAAAATCTCCGTTCCATTTGATAAATTATTCTGAACCATTAAAATGTCAAAGATAGTCCATCTTTAAATCCTTGCCATCAAGAAATTACGAGTAAAAGAGATAGAGAGAAACAGAAAAAGGAAATAAAAATAAATTCAGAAATACTTGCAATTGCTAGTTAAGTTAATCTTTCGGGTTGGCGTGGAGCATCTGAACTGGGGGAAGAAAAGTTTTTAATGTTTATCGAGAAGCATCTCAGTAGTCGCTTTTGAAATGCGGTTTGAATTTGATATGTGCATTTCAAATGAATCCTCATAAAACGGTTCCGCTTTTTTTTTTTTCGATAACAGGACTTTTTGATCTTAATGTCCCAAGATAAATCCGACTTCGTTGATTTGCATAACGGGGATTCATTTTAGTTTTGCCATTTTTTTCATATATTTATATGTTTCGAATGGCAACGCACGGAAAAGCGACCGATGTTTATTCCGCATTGTGCGCGATGGTAATTTATTCGTGTTCAGACTGGCGCCGGACAAAGTAAAGCATCGTGATTTATTCCCCCTCTTTTTTCTCAAGAAACAAATGTTATTGTAATTTATAGAAGGACACAGATGTGAGGGTCTTTAACAGGCGAGAGGAGACAATATGAAAAGACGCGATGCACAATGATGAAGCATTTTTATATTCAGTTCGTTGATCGTTTTCTTTAGTAAAAATTAGCAACTATCTGATTATAAAGTATTATTGAGTATCGTGTCTCCCAAATGTCTGTGCGTTGAGTGAAAATAATTAGATACGAGAGTGTCATGCTTAATTATATACTTAATGATTTTAGAAATGATTAACATATAATCAGTTAATAAACATATTTTTTAATAACTTTTTTTAAATACCAAATATATTTGCTTTATCTGATCTCTTAATATTAATATATATTCATTTACATAAAAATTGTAATTTAATTTCTGAAACAAAAATTAGAAGATGTATTTATAAAATATTGTGTTCAAATTAGTTTGACTCACCGCTTAATGGTAACGTGCGCTGCTAGTGTGCATTAGGCGGAGGTTCCATCCGCTGGCAGGAAGTTTCAAAAAACGAGGAGATTCGATGGTGTTTGTTATGTTCAGAATTTTGCCTCGTGACACAGACTACCTGCTGAGAGTTTTCCTGTTTTCTCTCATACGATACGCAAATGCGGAGTAGCCCACATGAAAATCCACTCGATAGGCACAGCCCTCCTTCTTCAGCACAGATTTAAACCTACGGGTGCTTCATCACAACAGAAGCCGCCCCCTTTTCCTCCATTCATGAGTGGACTACTCATGGGGTGTCCGCCACGCTGCAGCACACAGAGGATGAGTCACAACAACAATTGGGTTCAAAATAATGAAAATCTGTGTAATTATTTTTTTTATAACAAATATAAAGTTAACCTAATTATTTATTTGAAAATTATCGATATAATTATTTAATTATTAAATAAATTCAATCATATTATTTTTTACAAAAAAAAAAAAATTATAAATTTCAAGCATCATGAGATATAAAATGCGCAAAAACATCACATGAAATAATGGAAGTTTTTGCATACCGTACGTTAGTTACCGTAGGACGTCCGTTAGCTTTTCTCCCTAGCGCGCATGCTCATAGGAAACATTATTACAGATACGCATGCGCAGTTTCCTATGAGCATGCGCGCTAGGGAGAAAAAGCTAACGGACGTCCTACGGTAACTAACGTACGGTATGCAAAAACTCTATTATTGAAAAGCCGCAATGCAAAAATGATGAAGCATCTTTTATATTCGGTGCCTGATGGCCGAGTGACCAGCGCTCTGGTGCTCGGTGAAAAGAGGTTTTGGGCTCTAGTCCCGACGGTGCCATGGATCTTTGTAATGGTTCGAAATCCATTTTAAACCGTATGTCACGGTCTAATATGACTGTAGTGCGTTGTGTTGAGGTTTAGTCAGTCTTCAGTCCTTGTGGTTCCTCGCTAAAGTGAAGCTTTAGCCATGGACTTGTCGCCTGCGATGGGGTCTCTTGGACTGTGCAGGCTTTCTTCCACCAGGGGGATTAGTAATAACAACAGGAGGGTGAACTTTTAAGGTTAGCTACCCTTCATTTGCGTATCGTATGGCTGACAACTTTATCTCGTGAAAAGAAAACAATATCTCCTGTCTCGAAATCTTCCAGTAGGCAGACGACAGACGGCCATGCCCCACTATGGAGCTGTTGCACCCAATGCTATATGATGAAACATTTTTTACATTGAGTTTGTTGATTACGTGTTCATAAGTGAGAAAATTCTGCTTAAAATGACAATGATAAACATGATACACATACATCAGTCCAATTTCACATTTCTACCAATTTAAATTCACATACAAAATGAAATATTTATTGCTTTTACTATCTTTTTACAGTTCATCCCCAGAAACCAGAAAACCATCTTTTTACAGTTCATCCCCAGTTCGTCCAGAAAAGCAACACATAAGGGAGTAACGCATTAAAAAAATAAAAAAGGGTGAGTGGAAAATCTCGTCGTCCGAACAAATGCTCCCTGAAGGTTTCTCAAGTTCCGGGAGTTATTAGTTCTGATCCTAATCAGACTCGCAGCAAAGCTCCTAAATCACTTCACATCCCCTTCCGAAACGCTTCTTGAGCTTCGCAATAGCTGTATATTTTCTTCTGCGGGGCTAATATCACTATTTGAAGCTGGCTGCTCTACAGTTTCTGCTGCTATTGGCCTTTATTGGAGGAAAAAAAAAAAAGAAAAGCTATAGATCCCATTTTTTTTTTCCACCACTCGGGTTCCCTTTCTGCCATTTATGTAGCCATTTGACAAGCCTCCCGGCGTCGTTTCGCCAAAGAATAATACGACTGAAATAGAGTGACGTTTGAACTGACTGATAATGGCTGGGAAGGATTTCGGAGCGAATAGGGCTGATTTCGAACAGCTCTCTGAACTCGAAATTCGGTGTGTGGCATTTTCTGGTGTAACGTAAGAATATCGAGAGAGATATGTAAAGAAAAAAAGAGTGAATATTTCCTATTGTTTAGTGAAGTTTAAGTTTTTTTTTTTGAAAAAACCATATATGGAGGCGAAGGTATTTATTGTCCATATTTAGTATTCAGACGGATAAAAAAAACAGTGGGATGTTTTTTCATTAAACATACTGCTATTCGATAAAATAACACATACTTAATAAGATATTTTTTTCAGAATTATTTTTTTCATTATATTGTATACTTTGTATTCTCAAATTCGTGAATATAAGAACATTATATTGAATTTATTGTGTGGCATTGAATTTACATATAAAAAATTTGCAATCACTCATTTACTAATCACTGTTGGGCCTGAATGGTCAAGTGACTGGAGCTCTGACGTTTGGTGACACAGATTTCGGGCTCGAGTCCCGGCGGGGCCATGAACGCTTGTAGTGGTTCGGAATCCACTTTAAATCGTAGGTCCCTGTCTCATTTGACAACTGGAAATAGGGGACAACCCTAGCCCGTAAAAAGTCAGCGTCACGGAGCACAGTCAGACTTCTACCTACGGGTGCTTCATCACAACAGAAGCTGCCCCCTTTTCTTTCAAACATGAGTCCACACGGGTTCGTGGGCTTTGTCTAGATGTCTACCACGTAAGTTAAGAAACAGCCACAGCACGGCACTAATCACTACTACTACGGCATTGAATGCATGAAATGTCAAAAATATATCATCGGTACAATTGCTATTCTGCATGTACGAAAATACATAAAAAGGAACTCAAAGATTTTGTTTTACGACAACAGTATTTATCCCTCTATATTTCATTATCAGCAAATTCCACTGTAAGGATTACTTTGCAGAAATAGAGCCGGATGACAAATAAATCCAGAAATCAAAAGGCGAAAAACACATTACGTGAGAAATAAATTAACGTTCTAATCTTTTCAAATTAATCCACCCCAATTTTTCCGATCGTTTCCACATTACTGACTCACCTGGAAAGTAGCAAGGTAAGATCCTCAGAACCATAAAATTAACCTCTTAAGGGGACAAACCTCGAAGAAAACAACTTTCCACCAGTTCATAAATTTTGCTCAACAGCAATTAGCGATGAAAACGGCAGTAATAAAAACATCCGAAACAATATAGCGATTCCGCTTCCGTCGTAAATCAAGCCCTTGCTCCGTAAAAATCGATCGAACCAATTACAACATACGAGGTTCAACTTAAACATCCCTCCCTCCCCCACCAAAAGAGATATAAAAAAATATATAAGCTTCTGATGGAATTAATGATAGCAATTTATTATTCCGTAATTAATACAAAGATTTGGAAAATGACGGAAGACGAGTTTTTAAGGTAAAGAAAAAAATATTGGGTAAATTCAAACAATAGAAGGAGAGAGAGTAACAATCAACAACGTTAGAAGGAAGTGATTATTTTTTTTTCTCCCTCCCATTATTAATTATACTTCCGACTCGTAATTGAAAATAACGAAAGACTGTTGCGAATGCAGCTTACGGTTTCATTAATTTGCTTTGTGAAGAAATTTTGGGAGGGATTTAATGATTCTTTTAAAATTGGCTCGTTCAAACCACTTATTGTCATTTCAAGGAGAAGTTTTAAATAAATAGAAAGATTTGTGGATTCTTCTTTCCAAGTATCCGCTTTACGCTAGATTAAATTGCCAAGTTCAAAAATGAGTTAAAAGTTAATATTAAAAAATGATTTGTGCAAACAAAAGTCATCAGCGATTGCTTATTCCAAAGGAGAACTGGGCTTATCTATAAGGCTAAACTGCTGAACTACATAATTTAATTGTATATTAAGCGGAATTAATAATTGAATCATAAGGTTGTTCTTAATTAAAAACTTAATTTAATGATTAATATTGATACAATGCCCCAGGAGAATAAAAAACAGCCCCCAAAAATTTCAGTCACTCAGTTCACTAATTATTGAATTCAGAAAATCTGAAAACATTTCAGAAATGTACGAAAACCTTATATCGAATAATTTTTATTTAATAAAACATGTCCCGATGATTTTCAAATTAACTTCTTTTCTAATTGGAAAAGGTGGATTTTTATTCTTGCAATAAACAGACTACATTTTTCACAGAATTTTGTATTCATTTTATGTTTATTCAGTATTACCATATCATTCAATATTGTGCGGTTATGCAACTATTATGCCAAAAAAAATTCATTTTATTTCAATGTATATTATCTAATGACGTAACCATGCTTCCTCCTATCCAATAGCAAGAGCATCCCCCCCCCCCCGTAGCTGTCAAATGGTCAGTAGGCCTCAAGACTCTCACCGGGAGATGAAGTGGTGGAAGTATATTTAGCGCACCCTGCGCCCAGCCGAATTTCGGGTTTTCAGTTTAGAAGTGGAGTCTCTCCATGAATCTACAATTATATGTCTTTAAATGTGTTAAATATTGTATGTCTCTAATTCTGTGTGCCAATAAATCTGTTAGTTCTCTAACCTGTGTTTCAAATATTTCAACCCAATTACCCACAGTTACAATCTGGTTGGCCAACCTGCACATTACAATGTACAAAAGTCCTTATCGGCATTAAAATCATCGTCAAAAATGAATAGATTCGTTTTTTTTTTCTTTCGGCAAATTATACCATAAGTAAATATTAAGCTGCATATATACTACAATATAACATTTAGCAAACATTTTAGGTGAAGTAGAAAGAGTATCCATACAGATTAGTAATGATATCTTTTAGTAAATATAATATATATATATTTTGGAAAATCATGGCCAAAAATGAATAGATTCGTTTGCTTTTTTTTTTTCTTTCGGCAAATTATCCCATAAGTAAATATTAAACTGTTTATATTCTACAATGTAACAAGCATTTTAGGTGAAGTAGAAAGAGTTTCCATACAGATCCGCAATGATAACTTTTAGTATATATATATAAATAACGTATCTGTAATTCCGTCCATAAATGAAAACCAGTGTGGTGAGAAGGAAAGGCCAAATACTGCAGGCAGGCAATCTTAGCAGAGAATCATAAGCAGCTGATAAAGTTTATTGCCGGGGCGGAAGCAAACGGTAAAAAAAGAGCGAGAGTCGAAGATGCCAGCCCTTATACTGTGTCATCCAGGGCGACCAAGTGCTCGTGAGAGGGGATGGCGATTTTATTAGTGCAGTGGAGTTGCCTATAAACACTCCCAACGAAATGACAGTTTGATACCGAATGGAGGGACCGACGTCAAATTGAAGGAGGACACCTTTTTCAATTCCTACTATTAGTTCACACTCTCCCTATATATATTTATATATCTTGTTCAAACTTTCAATCGTTCATAAAATACTTTTTTTATTCATCCACTCGAGTTCAAATGCATTTTTTTTAAACTTATGGTAGATGACACTTGTTGTTAATGCAGTTTTTTCAAATTAATTAATTTAATTTAATTAATTAATCATATTTTTTTAGATTTAAGTTGCATGCATCTACCAGTAGATGGCGCCAGATGTAAGAGGAAAATTTCAACTTGAAATGAAAACAAATTCAATTCCTACTATTAGTTCACACTCTCCCTATCTATATCTTGTTCAAATTTTCAATCGTTCATAAAACACGTTTTATTCATCCACTCAAGTTCAAATACATTTTTTTTAAACTCGCAGTGGATGACATTTAATGTTTAATACAGTTTTTCAAATATTTTCTTTTCTTTTAATGCAGCTGGCAAATAGTCCGTGATCTTCGCCATAAGGGCTGCACTGATGTTACTCACTTTGCATTACCCAGGGGCGCGTGTAACTTGATGGTAAGCCACGGACGCGGAGTAACAATGCCAAAATGAAAAAATTGATATTAGTTGTAATTATTTAATAAAAAGTAACTGAAATAAATTTTTTTCTTTGTTGACCTAAGTAGGAATTGACTTAAAAATTTTTCTTTGTTGACCTAAGTAGGAATTGACTTAAAAAATGTTTGCGTTTATATTACTTGTTTTTTAATAAAGTTGCTGAAACAAATGGGTTATCAAATAACTTGTGCGTTTTAGTTTCAAGCTTTTTACGAAAATTATTTACGAAATGCTCACTTTTACGAAATTATTACGAAAAACTCACTTTTTATGCAAATTATTTAAATTTTAGAGATTTTTCAATATGAAAAATTATAAACTGAAACAGAAATAATTTGCAACTGTTTAAAAAGAGCAAGCAGAACTTGAACAGAGAAAGACAGAAACATATAGCAAAAGCGAATTAATATAGAACATTGTTTTTTTTTTTCTTTAAATACTACATAAATTCGGATCAATAGTTTACAATTAATTGGCCTTGAAGAAAAATGCCAAAAAATGAGCATGAATATATTTTCGGTTTTTAAAAAAAAAAATTTAATTAAGTATAAAACTGTGCATCGAATCGTGAGTGAGAATCGAATCTTTTCATTACTATTTTAAATTGCATAGAAGTATTTAAAATTATACAACAAAATGCAAAAAGAGAAAGAAAATTAACTTCGAGAAAATTCAAATATTCGAAATTGAAAACTAAAAATATTAAATAAATCATTTCAGAAAATAAATTTTCTCTAAAATATAATATTTATAAAAAATAATACATCAAACAATTATTCAGAAGAATTTAACTGATGTAATATTTATAGCACAGGAACAGTTTCAAGAATCACAATTTAAACAATTTCAGTTTTTAACTGTTCCCTTTATATGACATTCTGGGAAATATATATATATAATGTAAAGAAAGAACTGAGCGGATAAAGAATTTTGAGAAAAGTTTCTCATCCCACATATTACCTGACTGTATAAAACGTTCTTATTTAAAATTTTTATGCAATTTCCAGCACTCAATAGTTGATTAGATTTTTGCAAGTTACAGCGGTCAGATGATCAGTTTTCTTAACGCCCATATATTCTCCGCTTAAACAGGTAATTTGCATATAAAATAAGTTCTAAATCGATACAGAAGAAGAGCGAACAATTTTGTTGCCGTAATATGCTGACGTCAATACCTAAAATGGATGTCTATTGAGTATGTGTTAGAAGTCTATTTTTAAACATAACGCGCACTTTTCACTGCATTAATGTTTTGAATGCGCCATAATAAATGAAAGCCTCTAAAGTAAAAATACATATAAAAAGTATTTTTGAAAGGTGAACTTTAAAAAGTGAAATTCGTATTTTAATGAAGTGATACATTTTGATGTTGCGGTTATTAATTACAAGAAATTAATTATATTAGTATTTACGCAACAATTCCATGAAATATTTTGATTACAGACATTAAACAAAATGAAAGAGAAAAAAAGAGAAACATTTTCAAAAAAATTTAAATTAAAGTTTCGATATTTCATTACATTTAAAAGTAAGTTATTCATTATTTTAAAGTTTTTTATAAGTTAACGTTTCTAGAAGTGTAGATAATTTATGAATAGATGGTATATACTTTTGGAATTACAATTAAGAAAGTTTTAGCTTTTACGTGTTCTCTTTATATGTTTTTTTAATAATAATAATACATAGAATAAATGAGTAAAGAAAATGTAATATTATTTGACTGCTTAAAATGCTTTACTCAGCAGACACTAAACAAAAATGAAAGAGATAGAAAGTGAATCAGAAGAAAATTTAAATTAAAGTTTCGATATTTAAAATTTTACATTTTAAAAAATAAGTTATTCATTATTTTAAAGTTTTTATAAATTAACGTTTCTAAAAGTATAGATCATTTATGAATAGATGGTCTATTAGCCAACGGCCATAACATGCTGAATATACCGGTTCTCGTTAGATCACCGAAGTCAAGCATCATTGGGCGCGGTCGGTACTAGGGTGGGTGACCACCTGGGAACACCGCGTGCCGTTGGCATTCACAAATTTGGGACCTGAATGGCCAAGTGTCTAGCGCTCTGGCGCTCGGTGCCACAGGTTTCGGGTTCGAATCCCGGCAGTGACATGGATGTTTGTAGTGGTTCGGAATCCACTTTAAGCCGTAGGTCCCGGTCTCCTATGACTGTAAAAGAGCGTCACAGAGCCAAAGTCAGACTTCTACCTACGGGTGCTCCATCACAGCAGAAGCTGCTTCCTTCCCCTTCAATCATGAGTACGTGTGGGCTTGGCCAGCCAAGTGGGATAAGAAACAACAAAACAAAACAAACAACATAGATGGTCTATACTTTTGGAATTACAATTAAGAAACTTTTAACTTTTTTTTTAGCTCTTTATATGTTTTTAATAATTATAATGCACAGAATAAATAAAAAAAAAAAAAATTAATATTATTTGACTGCATAAAATGTCTTACAAAGAATTTTTTATTCTATTTTAACAGTTTGTTGAACACAGGCACTATCAAGAAATAATATAACTAATATAATAATAATTATACCATTGTAATAAACCATAAATATAATTTCTCACAGATATCTATTTGAAAATCGACTAATAATTTTAAATATGTAAAAATAAATCTAAAAAGTGATATAATATTAAAAAGTTATTTCATTTCGGAACTTCAGTTTTTATATATGGTAACTTAATTTTTTTAAATTCTACTATGAAAAAAAAAAATTATAAGACAGAAATAGGTACTGACAAAAATAAGTATAGATAGAAATAGTTACTGACTGAAATAGGTATAGATAATTCTATTTCCTATGAACATGCCAACTGGAATAGAAAAAGGAATGCTTAGAAAAATAGACAGCCATCACAAAACAAAAAAGAAGGAAGATACAAATGTTTTCGAAAGCACAATTGAGTTGTTAACATTTTTTATCTTTTATTTTGACTTGACTATGAGAAAAAAAAAAAAAAAGGCATCATCACTTCATCTGTCTACAGCTCATTATGATTACATAGAATACAAACTACTGAAAAAAATTTCGCTATTCTTTTTCTTAAGACTTGATTTAACGACGAGAAATGTTTTTTAAAAAATAAAGTCAATAAAATATAATCTTTTGTTAAATTTTTAGCAGCATTTTTTTTTTATTTGTAAACAGCAATTAGTTTATTGAATTAAAAATTTTTTTTATTTAAAGAATGTAAAAGATGAGCAGAAAATCTTTAATATGAATTGAATTAAGAATTCAAAAGGAAAAAATCATCGTTCGATCTAGAAAACATTTTTGAAACTGTTTGGGCATTTTAATTTTAGGTATAATTAGAATAGAATGACTGAAAAGAATTTAAATAGTATATGTAACTATAATGTGCTTTAAAAAAACTGTAAAAACATTCGAAAACCTTGAATTGTCTCAATATTATTTAAGTATTTCAGTGAAAGAAATGTAAAACCCTAAAAATCACAATATCTTCTTTTCTTCCAAGAACATTTCAGGATAAAAAACTTTCACATAAAATTATTTACAAAAAGCTAATCAAACTAACTTTTAACGTGCTCTGAACTTTTTAAACAAAATTATGCTTTGAAATTCATTAACTCAATAGCGTAAAATATATAATATAAAAACATTAAATAATTTTTATTCCATGCGATTACTTTTATCAGCCACAGATTCTGGTGTTGATTAGCCAACAATTACAATAAAAACAATTTATATTTTAATAAAAACGTACTTTTCTGGATCTGTTTTTTACTGGACATTGTTTGCTTTGAAAAAATGTTTTTTCTGAAATGAATCTTTAATCTCAATGAAATGAATCTTTAACCAAAAATATGACAGCGCTCACAACTTCTTTTTCTTGTTTTACTGCTACTCTATGGGGCCAGTGTCTTTTATAGCGATCATAAGCCTTATCAGAGAAGAAAAACAGCTAGAGTTTCATTTCTCAGGAAAAAGCAATCTTCCGTAGACAGATGTCAATAACGCTTTGTTAAGGGAAGAAAGTAGGCGGGGGGACATCTTTTTATGGATAGCCGGACATTTTTCTTGAGGAAGGAACAAAAAAGTGAGAAAACACCAAGTCCAGAAACGGATTCGATTGAAAGCTTTCACATGTCAGGAAAAACTAGACAAGTCTAAATTATGCTATGAAGATAATGGACCACCGCAATAATGATGGATCGCTTTATAGGGGCCGCTTAATTACATCCAAGAAGATAGCAATGTTACGCATGAAAACGCAATTCTTGGGTACTGGATAAATATAATATTCATTTTATTTTAAAGTAATGGGCAAATTCATATATAAAAGTTATTCTTTAAGTTATTATAAAATTTCTTTATTACTGTAAAGGGAAAAAATTAGATAATGTGGAATAGACAAGATTTATGAATGCATACCAAGAATTAAGTAAACTTTCCTTTTTTTATTCTGTTGTTTAATAGTAAATGTTTAAACTATGAAATTGATAACATGAAAGAAGGATAAAATTACTTTTTTAATTACAAAAATTATACCAAAATAAGCAGACTTTTTATATTTCTTAAAATGTTTTAAGTTAAAATAATTTGAAACATTTAACAGGGCATTCATTAAAGAAGTCATATGCAGATATTCATACGCACACACACACAGATATATATATATGTATATATATCTGTGTGTGTGCGTATATATAGAGTACATATTAAAGGAGAAAAATATGAAAGAAGTCACGTTATTTTAAAAAAATATTTTAATAATGTAGGTACTCTAAATAAAATATTTTGATAAAGTAAATAAATATTTGATATTTGAAACAGTTTGATAAAATAATTAATACATCTTAAACAACGCACATAAATGCAAAAAAAAAGTTACTTCAGAAATTATTTTCATTTAACAGAATTTTATGGAATTAAAATATTTTTATATAATCTTAAAAGGATAATTATTCAGAATTTTATTCGAAATTTAACAAGAAAAACAATTTTTAGATTTCATTAAAGAGCACTATAAAGTTAAAAATTGTTTTCTTGTTAAGTTTCGAGAAAAATTCTGATTCAAAATAAACAAATAAACAAAAATTAAATCAGAAATTATTAGTTAAGACTGTATCTAAAGCCATGAGCTCATTACAGAATTTTTAATTGACTTCAGTTTCCATCATGCACATCATATGCATGCATTTTAAAATAAATTTCTCTTAATTATGACATTAATTACAATATATACATATAAGACTCATAAAATAAACTTTTAATTAACAAGAAATGAAATTCATTTTCTTAATAGCAATTGCATTTCCTATTTTTAAATGACTTCATGGCAAATGAATAAATAAAAATAAAGCGCAGACGGGGATTTCGAAAGCAAATATGATTTAAAAAAGCATTTATTTTCAATTTCAAGTTCCGGCGACGTTTGAATTGGAACAACTTTAACGACGCAGATAAAATAAAGTTTGTCCTCGTATTTTCCCTTTATTTCCACTAATGAGACCGAAGTTAATGTAGTTGAAATTTCAAAACTCTTATCTTTTTTTTTTTTTTTTTTTATCCCCAGTGAGGTTTTGCCTTCCAGTCTTTTTATAATCCCGCAATTAAGTGCGCATTAAATAAATGTCCGGAGTTAAAAATTCATTGTTATTTATGAAAGACATTTTCATTTTATTATTTCGAATGCATTGAATTTACTTGCATTTTAATTTACTTTATTCCATAGTTTTCTGTTAAATTTGGAAAGTTAAAATAAATTATTTATTAAATGTAAAGTTTAAAGTAAGAAATATTCAGCATATTTCTCAAGTTGAAAAAAAATTAAATCATTATTGTTGGTTTTTAATTAAAATTGATCATTATTGTTAAAAAAAATTGAAATATTAAGCACGAATATCGAACTGTATTGCATATGTATTATACTGTATGTATTATATGTATTGTGTATGTATTATATGTATTGTGTATGTATTATACTCAAATTAAAATTAAAAAAGGCCAATCAAAATGTAAACAAAAGAATTAATTTAAATAAATTATAAGTTAGTGTGAAAATTTTGATTTTGGAAGTCTAAAATAATGACAAATACAATAATAGTTGATATGAAATTTTTTTAATAATGGTTAATTTTGAACATCTTTGGTCACCATAAAAATAGCATTTAAGGTAAATCATATTTTAGACGAACACTCTCTATAAATAAATTTCTAAAAAGAGTTAAGTATCTTTAAGAGTTTTAACTAAAAAAAAAATTAATTTAATATAAGTTTTATTTGTAATCATTTTTTAAATTGAAAACTTCAATTCTATAAATGATCTGCTTAAGATGGAATGAGAAGAGAGAGATTATAAGAATACGAAATAATTATGGCGGATTAGAAGGAAAATAATCCAAAAATCTAAACATTCAAGAAGGTGAGATTGATAAAAAAAAAATCTCAATTAAACATTAATTCAAGAAAAATAGATTACTTGATATATTCTAAAAATATCTTGATTTAAAACGCAGAACTTAAAATTTATAAACACCCAGTGTTATTTATTTCACATAATTTTTATTTACCCAATAGTGCCATTTTTATGCTACATTTCAATTTAAATCTAGTTAAAAACAACAAGTGATTTATTTTCATTATTTCAAATTACATCTGTAAATATTTTAAGACAACGATTAGCAAAAAGCTACAATTAAAAATCTTGCTTTCCAGCATATAAAAGCTCGCCTCCAGCATTTTATTTTTTACAATCTCCAATAAAAAAAAATCTCATAAAATTAAGTTGAAACACAAAGTTTTTTGCTTTTAAACACCTCAAAACATTTACTTAGAAAAGAAACTCCGCAGTTTTTAATTAAATGTGCTTCATTTTTTAATCGCATTTCCTCGTCACCATTCCTGACAAAAATAATAAATAAATAAACCATTTTCGAACGTCGACGAAAAAGAATCGTTCAACAAATGGAAATAAACCATGAACGTGACACGTGAAAAAAAAAGTAGCAAAATATATTTAAAACTAACAATTTTTATCTTTTTCTATTTTTGGACTCAAGTATAACCACAAACGCTTATACTAAGAACTTGCGAAAACCATTTTTAATATCCAACCAACCACCCCTTTTTCCGCTCGCGTGCCTTTCAAAAACGCAAAATGAAAAGATGTCAAATCAAGACCACTCCTTGAAGCAAACATTTTTTTTCTTCTTCATCTTCTGCCATCGTCGATCTCGACACTTCTTGGAGGAGAATAAGAAAAAAAGACTCGATGGAAAAGTTCGGGCGGTTCTTGAAAAGGAGGTCTTCTTCTCCTCCCTAGAAAGAGTCTTCTTGGAGGGAAGTTTTCAAAGGGATGGAGGGGGGCAAAGGCAGAAGAGAATCGCTGAGCTGTAGAAATCCCCAAGTAATTGAAGATAGAGGACATGGGAGTTATCTTATAGCAAAGAGGAGCGCTGTAAACTTGTTGACGATTTCCGACCGAAAACGTTCATTAATTGAACTCGGTATACAAAACGGAACCGCCGAGATTCGCCCCTGGTTTTCTGGATCGTGAATCGATTTGGTAAGGTATTTCGCAAAGATGAGTTTGTTACGAAAGACTTTAATCAAATCTATAAATCATTTGAAAGAAAAATACATTACAAAGTTCTTAAGATGTTATATTATAAAATTAATTAATTAGGTTTTGACTTTTTTTGATCCAAAGATTAGAAAGAATTATTTAATCTACATTTTAGCATAAAAACTAAAGATATTTTTAGAAAATTTTCAAAAAATCTGTCTAAAAAAAACAACAACAAATAATTATAGCAGAATTTAAAAATAATACAAATTTTTAAACTAATGCAGTCGCAAACATATTTAAATGTAGTAATTGGTTCCCCTTAAAATTTAAACTACATTGACTTTTATTGAGTAAATCATATTAGATTTCTTTATATTTATGAGAGACGAAATATATCATTCGTAAACTCAAAATCATTTTCCTGCGCAGTGTTGTTTTTAATGAATAAATTCTTAAAAATAGAATAGTTCATAAAAAAGTACGCTTATGTCAGATCTGCCGAAAAAGTAATTGTAGCAATAAAATATTTTTGTTAAGAATATAATTTTCAAGTTAAACAAAGGAGAGACGAAAAAAAAACAACAACACCCAAACTTGCTTACATTGTTCAATATAAAGCACACGCTGCAATTTTCTTCGTACTTCACAGATAATATTTTGAAAATATTTTTAGATATTTCTAAAAGTAATAACCGATACTTATTTAAAGCTCCACAAATAAATTCAAAACTTTTATCACCAATTTAAATAAGAATTCATTATACAGAACAGAACAACAATTTTTCATAATTTTTAAAATATCAAAATTAATTTAATAAGAATCTTTTGTATAATGATTTCAAAAAAATTATCTTAAAACAATAACGAGAAATAACAATAAAATCACAACAAAAACTCATTTAAACATCCTTTCAAGAGTAACTTTTTTTTAATGTATATGTATTCCGGTTATTTCAACTAACCAAAATTATAATAGTTTCCTGTTATTTAACTTACGTTTATCAAAGTAATGTTATTATTTTTATAATAGTATAATATTTTTTTGGTTTGTATAAAGTAACACCATGCACAAAACATAGCAGTTAACTAACTGATTTATTTATTCATATAATTTGAAAAAATGCATTTTTCTTAAAACGAAGTTCTATTTTAATGATTATTTTTTAACTAACAAATGAATCCATTAAATTATTTTACGTTACATCCACTAGAAAATTATGTACTTCAATAAAGAATCTACGTAATTTTATAAATATTAAATACACGTACTTAAATTTGCAAATTTCATATTCAGGTAATCAATAATAAATTATGTTTTTGGTTCAAAATTCTGTATGCTATGAATTAAGCAAGTAATGTTAAATAAAGTCTTGTAAAAAATGTTTTTAAATATTCAAATGTATCTTGAATTTTTTTTTATAGATATAAATTTTGCTAACGAAATCATTAACCCTCTATATTCATCGGAATTGTTAGAAAAAATTGATTTGAATGTTCTATTATATGTATTCACAAGTTATTTGAAAAATTTTAAAAGTCAAAAAAATTTATTCTATAACAAATACGCTGCAAATAGTAGCATTTTACTTAAACTAATGCTTGCAATTGAAAAACAACTGTGTAGCAGACTACGTGACAAATTTTTCAGCGATTGACAAGTAGTAGGAGTAAATAGGATTGAATTTATAATTTATATCACAAATATTTATTATATTATATTACAAATATTATTACAATACTATATTATAAAATATTTTAAATTTTTTGTTACTATCATCTTGTCCAACGAGCAATTTATTTTTAACCATCATAACCAGGTCATCGCTTTCCTAAAGTTTTTTTGAATAACGTTTGGTTAAAAATAATATTGTAGAAATTCAATCATCGATTTATTTAGGATTAGAAATTTATTAGGATTTATGTCAAAATGGTTTTGAAATTAATAGGTTCAAATTAAATCTTCTATATTTAGAACCACAGAATTATTTGGTCAAGTCATGTTTACAAACTACTTAAGAAAATTTTTTTTTTTTTTTTTTTTTTTTTGGTAAATCTACTTAACCACAAGTAAAAAATTACTATTATCTAAATACTAAAATAAAAACAGGATTATTTATAAGAACTAATATTAAATCTACTACATATTGCTTAGCAAAAAGTTTAAGAAAATTTCAAACCTTGTAAAACATGGAACTAGAAACCCAATTACAAAAGAATTACTCCTCGTGCTGAAAATAAATATACAGCATACCGTAACCATTTACTCCACTTAATAAAAATTAGTAAATATTTTAATTCATTGTTTAAAAGAAACGTCGCAAAATAATGGTTAATCTATTTGCAATCCAATTATCAGAAAACGCTGAGCATCCAAAGATCGCAGTTATTGCTCCATTTAAATCTAATAGGGTATAGAAATGGGTGTAGTAATTCTAATTATACATGCCCTAATAGTAAAGTGTTTTTCTTTTTTTATTATTCTCTATAAATAGTTTAAACAGAATGTAAGAACACACATGTTTTTATAATAGCCATACAAGAATAGATAAACTCATTAAAATTCATTCACGTATAAAGCAATTAATGTGGCAGAAATTATTTCACTATTGAGTACGTCAGCATTTTGGGTTGAATTATTTAATAGTTTCTTTTTATAAATGGGTTAAAATATCTATCTGATTAAAAAACAAGTAATATAAAAAAAAATTTTAAGTCGATTCCTGCTTTTTTTTTCACTCTTTGCAGAAAGTCCCTTTATAAATAATTTTCATTCATTTTTGAAGTTTATCTGGCGCCATCTATTGGTAGATATATGCAACTTAAATCTAAAAAAAAAAAAACTAAATTTAATTACTGAATTAATATTTGAAAAACTGTATTAACATCAAATGTCATCCACTGCAAGTTAAAAAAAAATGTATTTGAGCTTGAGTGGATGAATAAAAAGTATTTTATGAACATTCATTCTCTAATAAAGCAATTAATTTGCCAGAAATTATTTCACTATTGAGTATGTCAGCATTTTTTGGTAATTATTTAATAGTTTCTTTATAAATGGGTTAAAATATCTATCTGATTGAAAAAACTCCACTTTAATCAAAATAAGTAAATATTTTTAATTTACAGTTTACAAGAAAAGTCGCAAAGTAATGGTTAATCTATGTGCGATCCAGTCATCAGAAAACGGTGCATAATTCAAAGATCGCAAGTTATTAACATAGTGCTTTTCGGTTGGGACCTTACAGCAGAAGCCAACCGTACCAGCACAGCGGAAATCGACCTTCTCGGTAAGTCTCGAATAATTCGAAGTAACGTTTTATTCCGCCATACAGCGACTGCTTAATAAAAGAGTTTATCTAATGCCTCGGTCCTTTGAATATATTTCTTTTCCGTCCCCCGATAAAAGATATTTAAAGGTTGAATTTCGGGCGCACAACAAGTTTATACGCCGGAATGGGCGCCAGATTTCGAAAGCAATTAAAGGGAATAACTGCGGCGTGGTAAATATCGTCTTTTCCTATTGATAAACAACTACCTAAATTAAATTTGTTTTCGCAGAAGTAGCATGTTGGCGAGGTCCAATATTTATCTTGAAAGTGTATTTAGAGATCTGTTATAAGGCGTTAACATTCGAGATTGTTTGTTTTTGGGGGAAATAAATCTCGTAGGATATAGAAATGGGAGTAGTAATTCTAATTATACATGCTTCAATAGTTACTTTTTTGCTATTATTATCCTGTTTGATGAGCAATTTATTTTTTTAACCATCATACCGAAGTCCTCGTTTCAACCAAGTTTTTTTGAATAACGTGTTGTTAAAAACGTATTGCAGAAGTTTTATCAGCGCTTTAATGAAATTGCGATTTATTAGGATTTATATCTAAATGGTTTGAAAATAATATAACTTACGGCCAAATTAAATTTTCTATATTTAGAACCACTGAAATGTCTGGCAATCTAAGAATTACACTGTTTAAAGAGAAAAAAATTTTTTTGAATAAACCCATAAATACTAGTAAAAAATTACTATTATCCAAATACTACAATTAAAAGATGATTATTTATAAGAATTAATATTAAATCAACTACATATTGCTTAGCAGAAGTTTTAAGAAAGTTTCAAAGCCTGTAAAGCATGAAAATAGAAAAAGAATGACAACTACAAATTATAAATACAAATAACATACTACATCACATGGATATCACTGAATTCAAAGCAAAAGAAACTCCTAGACCATAACCATTTGCTTCACTTTAGTTAAAAAAGTAGCATGTTGGCGAGGTCCAATATTTATCTTGAAAGTGTATTTAGAGATCTGTTATAAGGCGTTAACATTCGAGATTGTTTGTTTTTGGGGAAATAAATCTCGTAGGATATAGAAATGGGAGTAGTAATTCTAATTATACATGCTTCAATAGTAAAGTAGTTTTTTTCCTTTTTATTCTTTGTAAATAGTTTAAACAGGATTTAAAGAAACACATGTTTTTATAATGGTCATACAAGAATAGATAAACTCATTAAAATTCATTCTCGAATAAAGCAACTAATTTACCTGAAATTATTTCGCTATTGAGTACGTCAAAGTTTTGGGTTGGTTGAATTGTTTAATAGTTTCTTTGTAAATGGGTTAAAATATCCATCTGATTTCAAAAATATCCTGGTTCATAGATTTTTTTTTTTTTTATCGTGTGTTTGAGTGAATTTAGTAAATTAAACTGGGTCCCGTAACAAATTCGTATTCAGATTTAATGAAGGCATTTATAATTTAATGTAAGTCTTTCCAGACTTTTGCAGGTGTTAATAACTTTTTTTGTATGTTTTAGTAGGTGAATAATAGAATAAATAAACATTAAAACACATCTTTTATATCCATTAATATACATTCTGAATTCAATTTTAAAATGTCCACCGTGAAAAATTCGTTTTGTTTATTTTCATATCACAAAGAAAAACGGATAATATTGCTTAAAGTTTCTAAGTACTTTTCATTGGCGCAACAGCCCATGGTGGCCAAGGCCGTCTGCCTACTGGCAAATTTCTAAACAGGAGTTATTTTTTACGGGTAGGATTGTCAGCCCTATGTCCAACACTTTACAGTCATGTTAGACCGAAACCTACGATTTAAAGTGGATTCGAACCACTACAAAGATTCAAGGCACCGCCTGTACTCGAACCCTGTGCCAGCAAGCGCCAGTTACTCGACCATCAGGCCCTAAAGTTTCTAACTACAAGTTATGATAATCATTTTTATACAGTAAAAAATAAGTAAAAACACTACATTTAATTGCAAATGTTTAAAACTGATTGACTAAACGAGATTTTATAAATAAAATTAATGTTTTTATGACATTGTTTTTCAAATTGCATAGCTTCGAACATTAATTATTATGTGCATTATTTATATCATTATTATTATTTCCATTATTTATTATGAGCCTTAATTTCGAGGACGATTATTTGTAAGAATAACTTCACAATATTTCATACATATCTAAGAACAATTTTTTTTTCTAACAAGTGAAACAATTTTACAAATAAACATAAGATTACTTTTTTTTTTAGATTTGTACGACTACAACATCTATGTATATGTACTTTATGCAAAAACATATTGAACAGCATTTCTGAATTTCTTTTTGATCCGGCAGAACATCCAATAATAAAAATCATAAAAAAAATGAATCAATACTTCTATCTGAGTCGGGCAGATGGGCATACCCCTTCAGGGGTTGACCCGTCCTCTCCCACAAGGGGTCGTAAACCTGGCATGAATGACAGGGATTGTATCAAGGGAGTCGGATATGAAAAGGAATGCTACTGAAAGAACTGGATGAACTCGATATCTCTCTCTCTCTCTCTTACACATTCTGGGCGATATCACACACCCTGAAATTCGCGGTGTTTTATTGATGTGTCCTGGGATTGGTCACACCTTGTCGCTCTTTATGAGGGGATGTCGGAAAATTACGGGATTTGGGAGAGAAGAAAAACATATAGATGGAATTTACAGTCGAGTTGGTAAAGTAACTTATATGAGAGCTATATAGCATGCATTTTGAAAATAAGATGCTATTCGACTTAAGTACATATATAATAGATAAATAAAAAATAATCCTCATATAAAATATATTAAGTGTGAAAATGTTTATTTCACTAATTATGCTATTGAATTTATTTTAATGTATTTAATATCCATCATTGCCTAGTAAGAGAGTATCACTTGTAGAAAATCAGTTGGTAGACAGCAACATCTAGACCAAGTCCAAGAATACATGTGGTCTCATAGTAGGAGAGAAAGGAAAGGGGGGCTAGCTTCTGTTATGATGGAGCACCCAAAGGTAGAATTCTGACTTGGCTTCGTGACGATGACTTTTTACGGGTTGCCTGGCCTATGCCCAAGGTTCAATGGTCATATCTACAGTCTGATATACATGCATTTAAATACATACACAGATGCCGCATGGCCGCGTGACTAGCGCTATGGTGCTCAGTGCCACAGATCTTGGGTTCGAATCCCGGCGGTGCCATGGATGTTTGTAGTGGTTCGAAATTCACTTTAAGCAGTAGGTCTCGGTCTAATATGACACGTTGGGCTGACAACTACACCCCGTAAAAAGTCAGCGTCACGGAGCCAAGTCAGACATTTACCTATGGGTGCTCCATCACAACAGAAGCTGTCCCCCTTTTCTTCAACCATGTGACCACACGGGTTTGTGGTCTTGGTCTAGATGTTGTTGTCTACCAATTGATTCTCTACAAGTGATACTCTTTAAAACATTTTCATACCAGGTGATGTAAAGTTAAAAAAAATAAACACTTAAATCTCTATAACAGTAGAATAAAATAATAAGGTATGAAATATGATCAATTGTTTATAATAAGTAAGCCAGGGTTTAATTTCCTTTTGAACTTCAAAAAAGCATACCAAAGTTTTCAAAACATCATTATTTCCAGTAAATGTAGTTATTATTCGACTATTCGAATATAATAATTAGAATAGTACGTTTAAGGAAATACGTTTTAATTGAAAAAAAATCATAATATCCCCCATAAATGAGGAAACATATAAACCACGGTAAATAATAATAACATAAACGGTAAGATAATTAAGCAATAAAATAAAACAGTTAAAATTTAAAAAAATTAAAGACACAATTTTTAAGCAGAAGATTGGTATAAATGAAATCATGAAAACAATTATACTTAAATGTGTATATAAACTTTTTTCTTTCTTAAAAAAAAGCAGTTTCCAACTCATCCGTTTAAATTTTCTTTTTTTTTAACAAACAGATGATATTTTATGCTTCACTGTGAATAAAATAATTGGCCATTAGAAGATGTTTTTGTTACTTGATGTTTACTGAATTACATAATGCTTGCAGGCATAAAAAGATAACTTGTAGGATAATCAGAATTTTACCATCTTTTCATCGATTAAAACGAAGTTGGAATCGATTCATCGTGTGGATTTTGTGACTAAATTGAAAGACATAACCACGCATAAAATATATATATAGTTAAATAACTTTTAATCATTCTGAAAAAAAGTAACCCTTTGTAGAAAAACGGATTGCATAAATAAAGCTGAATTAATTTGATAAATAATAAAAAGAGGATGATATACAAAAAAAAAATTGCAAACGCTTTAAGTATCAATTGATTAATTTTATAAACAGAGTGCGAAATAAACACAACAACAATTAACATTACGTATTAATGCAAGTAATGCAATCTTCTATTACACAAATACTTTTACAGCATTGCTCGTATTGAGTTACTGCAATAGCCAAACAAAGGATATATGGGAAACCCCTTTACAGGATCTTCCAAATGCATTCCCTCATTGTATGATCAACTCCTATCTATGAGTACACGCACAAACTTCGTAACTCCATTAGCCAAATATGTACTGAAGATGTGTTGGTCCCTTGAGATTATTTGTGTAGATCAAGATTTACCCTTGGGGGTGCATGGAAGCTAATGCATAAAGTATTAATGGAACAGTCAATATTCTAGGACTGCCAACCGGATCAAGAAATGTAGAAGTGACATAAAAATGACATATATTTTTTATATACAATTGATAAAATTTGACAACGTTGAATTTTATTCATTAAAAGTAACCCTTTCTTCAGGAAATATAATTTTTCTGATGAAATGTTTTATATATTTACCATGAAAAGTGATAATGCGATATATTGAATATAACTACGATATATATATATATCGTAGCTTCGTATAGTAGCACTTCAGAATATAGTACTAAATGGATTCATGTCCTTCTCAATTTAGAAAATCCGAAAATTAAGTTTATTAGAGTTAATACGACTGTATCCGATTATCATATAGCACGGTAATTCTTTTAACTTTAAAATTAAAATATGTTTCGAATTGTGTTTTTTAGTTGCTATTAATTCATTTTATAACAATTGAAAATCTCAGTTGGCTAATTGAACTATGCGATAAATAATGAGTACACAGTGTAACTGCATAATTATAAACTAGTAGATCATTTACAATAAAGCAATATATTTTTATTCAATCCCCAAAATAGCATAAATGAATATGCAGATTTAAAAAGTATTTATCTTCACAACTATTACACAAAATGTAATCAATGATATATGAAAATAAAGAAAAAAACATTTCAGGTGTTCAATGTCTGAATCTTTCATAACACGACATACATCTAATCTGTGTTCAAGTTCGTGCCACATATTTTGAAGTTTACGCTTTTAACAGTTCTTGATGTAGCACTATTGCAGAACTTATTACTTACTTAATTTACAGCATAGCATTCTTTAAGTTCATTAATCGAGTGTTTTCAACAATGGCGGTTTATAAACAATATCTATTTCGCCTTAAAAGAAATAATTAACTTAAAGAAGGTATCAGCATAACGAACTTTAGACAGTATGTAAATCTGCAAAATATGTGAATCGAACTTGATTACAGATTAGAGGTTTGTTGTGCTATGAAAAGATTCCATATCGAATATTTGGAATGCTTTTTCTCCCTCTATTTTCAAGTATCACTGATTATATTATGTGTAAAAGTTTTAAAATGCAAATCCGTTCCTTCATTTATGGTAATCCTGTACTTAATGGTTGTTTCTGCCTAACTTTTCTGAAAGCAGAGAGTGGCATGCCATTCACAGAAAGGCGGCTTAGTCTAGAATTGTCAGCTGGGTTCCTCAACAGGTTTCCCGAAAAGCAGCTGGAACACTCCGACATATTAAAGACTACATTCACGTAAATCCGAATTTCTGTCACACCAGAAACCATTTCCATCCGAAGGCGGGTGTCATAACTTCAAGCTCCATGTCAGCTGCTAGGGTCCGCTTAAGGAAACAAAGGAAGACCGGGAGAGATATGCACTGACTGACTCAAATGCCCAGACCGCACAGTTCACTTTTCAAAAGTAAAGAAAAGCCAAGACAAGACGTCTGTTCCGCTTGGGAGATCTACGATAAGAAAAACAAAAAAATCGGGAAGCAAAAACAACTATTTAAAGCGATCGGCTCCGTTCCAGGTATGCTTTTTCAGAACAGAGGAATAACAAATTACTTTGCACCTGGTCCCTAACGATTTCTGCAGCATTCTCTCACGTCTTGGAGGTGGATCCTCCATAGGGGTGGGGGCCCCCTTTGCGACAGTAATTATTGAAGGGGGTTGGCGAGCATCTTGTCGGGCTGTCGCGCGAGTTAAGCAGTGTCAATAAGGTTTGCGGGGAATTCTGTCCATAAAGGCAAATGCAATTTTCACCCACATTCCATATGTATGGAATAGTGAGGGTGGGTGGTAAACACCGATTCGATTTCTGATATGAAATTTGTTGAAGTGGGGAGGACTTCTTTCTCATTTGGAAGGGAAATAGGGCACATTTTGATGGCTTGCAGTTGACAGTCGAAGAAGCACCTTTTATTAGCATATTATGATAATTAGGAGGGTTTTTTTCTCTTGGTAGAAGGAATTTATTTTTTGTTGATGGAATACAAAATATCATCTTGACTAAAAATTGCGGAAATAGGATTTTGATTTATAGAATGATTTGAAATAGGAAGACTCCAAAAAGATTCAATCGAGACTGCACGCATTTTAAACAGAAGAAAATTGGAAAATGTAAGATAACCCTAATTCACATAAAAACGTTAAATTTTATCATAAGATGCTTTTGCAATTAGAATAATAAATTGTATTAGAGGATAAATATGATATCGCAGAAAAAAGAATCTGAAAAAATGTACCGTGTAAAAAAAAAATAATTATAAATTATAAATTTTAAAAGTATAAGGACATTTTAGTCATCAAAGGTTTTTATTTCATCTTAGTTTAATAGTAAAGTATTTCAAAATTCAGGGAAGATTGTGAAAATATTTCGATTTTTTTTAAGATTACATAAATAAAATTTGACTTTCCTCTAATAAAATATAAATAAGATGCAATAAAAATATAACAAAATAAAAAATAGTAGCATAACATTTTTGTTTGACATAAAAAAATGAAGCCCTTCTTCACTGACACAACAACCCCATAGGACCGTCTGCCTACTGTTATATTATGAAACATTCTTTTTAAGGGACTGATTTGTCAGCTCTAATCCAACAGTCATATTAGACAGTGACCTATGGTTTAAAGTGGATTTCGAAGCACTACAAAACATCCCTGGCACTGACGGGACTCGAACACGAAACCTGTGGTATCGAGGGCCAGAGCACTAGTCACTCAGCTATCATGCCCCAAATCGTGGCTCAGATACTAAAAGTATTTAAATTAAATTCTATTAATTAAAAACACTTTTTGAAATGAAAGTTTAGAATCATCTGGAAAACACAGATTGAATATTGACTGAACAACTGAATATTTAAAAAAAAAAAATATTCAATTACTAAATAGTATGAAAATCCAAGACAGTGTTCCCTATTAATGTAATTACATCATTTAACAGTGCACGATTAAGGATGTACGTGAACTTCTGAAATAAGTAAAAACAAGCTTTTTCTCGTATTTCAACCAAATAGATTTTTCTTATGGATTTTCTTGGAAACATTATATCTTAACGATCTGTTGGAAGCTGAGTCAATACGACAAAAACCGCAAAAATGTTACCATCTGTTCGAAATCACATATGATATTGGAGGATAAATTGGTTTTGAGAAAATGTTTCATGAACGAACAATGACCGAGAAAGCTTCACTCACTTATAGGTCTTAAGAGAATTAAAAAGGAGTCTTTTTATAATCGAAAGTTTTTATTCAATAAGGAATGTAATTTAATCAAGTATTTTTATAGTTCAGGCAATATCCTCATAATATTTTGCATTTGTTTTTGAAATTCCATAAATAATTGCATAAATAATTCCATTGTGATTTTTTATTCAATCACAAATGATTATTTCAAATAAATATTTTCAAAAATTTTTAAGCTTTTTTTTTTTTTTGTTCTATGCAGCTGTCAAACACTCAGACAGTTGTTTTTAATGCCTTAAGGCAAACTTTCCCCTTCCGTTACTCACTTAGCACTATCCAGGATGTGCGTGTAGCTTGAAGATGAGCTACGGACGCGGAGTAACAATACCCCCACGAAGCTCTGCGATCATGTTAGACCAGGACCTACGATTTAAAGGGGATTCCGAATCATTACAAATATCCATGGTACCGCTGGGACTCGAACCTGAATCCTGTGGTATCCAGCACCAGAGCGTTGGCCACTCGGCCATTCAGGCGCCAAAATTTTTAAGTTAAAACTACAATTTTCCTCATAAAATAGGATTCAGTATTCATAACTTACAATAAATATATGCAAGCAAATATTATCACTATAACTTACAGCTATGTTGAGGTATAAAGTTTTACTTTTTTCTCGGAAAGGATACCTTTTTTTTATATGGTTGAGAAGGGAGAAGAAATCCTTCCAACAGATTATACTTCTCTGGCTTAGGAAAATATGTAAACTGCTTCAGATTTATAAAGGACAAAAAAAAAAAAAAAAAAAAAGGTATAAGGAGCTACTCCTAAAAATAAGCTTCAACGTCAGGAACTTGAGAATTTTTTTTTTTTAAAGAAAATAAGGAGATGATTCTAAGAACGGGTGGGCAAAGATGGAAAGAGAAAAAAAAAACCCCTCTGGAATGAGAAAAGTACACAAGATTATTCCTGGGAGTAAAAAACAGAATCAAAAGAAAGTTAAGAATGGAATAATAAAAATTATTAAAAGTTATACATAAAATTGTATTTTTAAAATATTTTTATCTATATATACTTATTCTAAAGTAATAAAATAATACATTTTTTTGCCTAAAAACATTTTAAAAACATTTTTTATGTTGAATAATTTACAGTATTATTATTAAAGTATAATCATAAAGAAACAGATGCACAAACAATATGAAAAGAAAGAATGTACAGAGAAAGCCGTACTAAAAATAAGTTTGGATGTATCAGTAATTAAAGAAAAATATATAAGAAATAAATGGTTCAAAATTTGTTTGCTGTGGTTTTTAAAATCCCATAAACCCTATGCATAATTTTTAATGCTGTTCAATGTTATTTTCACATCATGTTAATTTTTTATGATCAATGACATACTGGCATATTCTTATATAGTGGGATATCACTGCAGCTATTTACTGGATATTTATTATAGTGTCTTATCATATCAGGAGATAAAATAATTACACATTTTAAGATAAATTGATGTATAGTTTTTATTTCTTCTTCTTTGCAGAACATCGGTGGACCTCATGACCACTTATATATCCTACGAACAGCCCATTGAAAGGCGGAGAGGGTGAATAGTGTCTGTCTTCCTGGAAGGTTTATAGGGGGGGTAACATTTGCATGTCGTATGGTAGAAAACTCAGAAACTCCCACAGGACAGTCTTGACTATAAAGGCGATACACGGCGATAGTTTTTATTTGCAGCTAGTCGCAGAGTAAGTAGCGTTATTGCAGAAGCGTAAAATAAAAAATGACCGGAAAAAACATTAAAAAATTATTCGCTATTAAATATAGACAACTTCCAGTTTTCTATTTATCTACAAATAAATTATAATAAAAAATAATAATAACTAAAATATTAAAAAGAAATACTAAAAATAAAGATATTTTCAATACAACTTATTGTATTTTTATTATATGCTATTTTGTTGACATATTGTAAATACCAAACAAATATATACAAAAATACATAAACATAGCATAAATACCATGAAGTAAATAATAAAAAAATATATATAATTTTTAAAAGATTATATATAAGCCCATAGCTCAATCGTAGTGTGCATCATGTAGCGTGCAGGAAGACTTCAGAGTCAATTTCGTTGGTGGCGTGTTCTACAGTCTCAGTTTTGAAAACGAACAGATTTCGTGTCTAGTGTGATATAATCTTAAACTGAAAATAGAACTGACTAATTGAAGTTTTCAAGACTTTCACCATTAGATATGAAAATGTGGGGCAGTTATTTCTGAAAGTTCTCTCGTAAAGAACTATCCTCTCCCACATAATTTTACAAAGATAAGCCGAAGTGATAGCCACTATTATAAAACTCTAGAGCTTCGTCCACAGTTGAGTGATAAAGCTGAGTTCACCTATGTTACAAAAGAGTTGCAGTTTGAATTTGAAAAACGATCATCCGAAGTTGAGAACAAGCATTCAGCTGTCATTTGATATGTGGTATGTAATCTTTTAGCAGTATCCACATTAGCGAGCGGAAGCTTTGAGCACCGCACAGAAAGATAAAAAACAATGTAACGAACAAACAAAAAAAAACCTTAACTAGATTTGCTGCTGTTTAGACAGGAATCGAAACGCATGTTATTTCGTTTTTCAGCTTCAGATAATTTTCTCTAGGTCTAGTATTGGTGTTTGGTCAGCAATGAAAGAAATTGCGATCTTCTGAAAGAAGACTGAAGTTCTAGCTCGTATGGGGAGATGATGAGACTTCCTTATTGAATTCTGGATTGCTAAGACCGGGGAAAAACAAACGTTCGGTCAAATATTCCAAACTTGAACACGGTTTTAAAACAGGGTACATAGCCGACACCAAGCGGATCAGTATTTCATTTAACTCCGATTCACGAGATGCGAAAGAGCACACATTTCGAGTTTTGTCCGGATAAAGCAAAAGCGGTTTTCCATGCGCCGCTCAGATCTGGACGCGGCTTTATACGCTAAGAACACCACTAAATTAGCAGGTTTTGTTTGTCACTCTACGGTCATTTTGTGCACACAAGGGCTAAATAGACCGAGACCTACAGTTTAACGTGGATTTCGTACCACTAACAAACATCCATGCCACCACCACAATTCGAATCTGAAGCCTGTGGTACCAAAGGCCAGAGCGCTAGCCAATTGGCCATCTGGCCGCCAATAATTTAGCAGATCATAAGCTATAAAACCGAAAGATCCACTAGGCCATTGAACATTATAAATAAAACTCTTAAAAACTGTGGAAAATTAGAATGCAAATTAAAAACTGCTATCCTGCATACAAAAAAAAAATTGTATTGAAATTTTATGATGGTATAGTAATCTATAATTTTTCAACGGAAGTATAAAGTGTAATGGAGTTGAATTGTTTAAAGAACAATCTTCAATTGCGTAGGTGTGAAATTGCATCGAATCCACAACAAAAAAATCTTTTTTTCTTTAAACTTCTGTAAAGTCGTTAACTTTGAGAACAATCGACTTTCATTGGGTGTAATGACATAAAAGTAACATTTCCTTTCCTTGTAAATGATCACGATTGTTCGGTTGGTTTAAGATACTCTGTGTAATACGACATTTCCTGTTTGAATTTTTTCATTGCACTACAGCAGTTTTAAGTTTTTTTCATGAACGTGCACGGGAAAGGAAATTTTTAAAAGAATAATAATTTTATGCGAAAAATATTCTAAAAACTAACAAATAACTAGTTTAAATATAGATTCACTAAAATCTTAATCTAAATTAAAATTCAGATCATATTTAAACTAGCTTAAATATCTGTTGAAAAATTTATGTACATCTAAATATTCAGATCATATTTAAACTGGTTTAAATATGATCTGAATATTTAGATGTACATAAATTTTTCAATTGTATGTTTTATTAATTAGATTAAAATAATACTGAATAAATTATTCTAGTCCATTATAAATCTATAACAATGCAGGCAAAGTGTACATGTTATGCTGAAATGGTGCATGTTCTTGGCTTAAACCAACTTTAGTGATATTTGGTTTGGCTTGGTTTGGTTTGTCGCTCTTTGGACTAATTAGACAGGGATCTACAGTTTAACGTGGATTCCGAACCACTCACAAATATCCCTGTCCCTGTCAAGATGACATTGTTTACTCGTTCCCTAACAACTGGTGGCTTGATTGTTATTAATAATTTATTTATTATTTGGCTTTATCAATTGTATTTTTTCATATTTAGAAATAAAGTAATTAGATATTTACCAAGTTTTCTATTTTTATTTATTTAAATTTTTTCAACTTCTTTATTTAATATACTTATTTACACAGTCCAGTCACATTAATGTGACCACCTGTCAAAAGCCAGAATATACACACCACTGCAATGCGCTGCCACCTGCCTTTTGTGATTGGTTATTTCACGTTGACGTCGAAAGTAGGTGGTGGTCACATTAATCTAACTGAACTGTGTATTTAAGTTGAAGTAACTTAAGGTGACAGTAACTTATGATATATACCGTAACTTAAGATGTACTTATGAGGTGGCCATTTAATATAAGATTATAGAATTAATTGAGTCTTTTTTCCTTATATTTTCATTGATATTTTTTTTTAACAAAACTTATCAGAATATAATGCATTATCGGATAAAACAAATTATATATGCATATATATATACTACAAAATATAGAATAAAATATTTTCTAAGTATTGCACAGTTAACTATTTTTACTGTTCAAACTATGCGACTCCTCTTTCTCATTGAATGCTTAGAAAAGTTGATATAACTGGAACGTATAAATAACTTCTATGTTTAGAATAAAGAATTTTTGAGGATATTATTCTACTCACATAAGAATAACTAAATATATAAGTAGTTATACAATACGTTTCATCTCGAAAATGAACCAGATTAAATTATACTAAAAGCTAAAACATAAATAAAAACCTATTTAAATATGAATAATATTCACAAGATAACATTTTATACTGGAATCAATATATATGAAAATTTGTGGCTTACAGATTCCATCTACTCTTGCCAAAAAAAGTTAAGACACAAAGATTAGCCTCGATTCTTCAGAAAAATATGTAGAATCTCATTTACTAGCTATCTCGTTCAACAACAAAACCGGAAAACTAAATTCGTTGCGGCACATTTTTCATCGCTCCCGTCCCCTGTTTTTAAAAGAACACAACAATTCTTTAAAGAAAAAAAGAAGGTCTCCTCTAAGAAAATAAAGGTGGGCGAAAGCTGTAACCGTACCCTCCTCGCGGCAACGATACCGACAGGACCGAGAGGTGTCTTTCTTATGGATCCCACCTACACACTTACTACAGCGTGGAGAAAGTGGAATAAAAAGTATGACGGAAGAGAAGAAAGGAGGAAGGAAGTGACAGAATGTAAAAGACAAGAAGAGGGTGGAGGGGGTGTAGAAAAAATCGTGCCGTATGACGAAGTGATGGTAAGGGGAATCCACTTTCCCCAGGGTACATCTATCTTAGGTATGTGTGCTTGCACCCTAGGTTTCTTACATAAAAAGGGAAAAAAAGGTAATGGATAAGATAGTGCGCCTCTGTGGAAGAAATTTTTCTTTGCATTCTGAGGTAGTTGACTATAATCTCTGTAGATCTTATACTACAAAAAAAGGTATGATATACAATTCATTCATGAAGGTGATAATATCAAAAGTACATTTTTTCGATAGGCTTTCTAGTACCTAATATATAAAAAGAAATATTTTTTGTTAATTATATATTGGCAGTGACTGAAAAATGACTTCATTGAATCACATACTATATATAGAGCACATATATGATAGATCACCCTTTTCAACACTTTAGTAAACTGAGTATTATATATATATATATATATATATATAATCTTAAAAAAAATGTATAAGAGACAGATGGTTTTAAGCTGGCAAAACTGAAATAAAAACACTCTTGTTGTATGAAATCCTCAGTGTCCTGTAATGGGACGGACATCCCATGAGTAGTTGTAAGCAAGGATGGAGAGGAAGGGGCAGCTTCTGTTGTGATGGACACATAAAGGTAGAAGTGTGACTTGACTAGGGGTAGTTGAAGAAGGAGGGCAGTGCCTTCCAGAAGGATTTTAGGAGGGAAAGAATACCCCATTTTACGTATAGTATGGGCAAAAACCAGGAAAACTCGCACCAGGTAGTTCCGACACAAGAGTCATAATACTAAACATCACAAACGCCTCCGAGTCCCCACGTGTTTTGAAACAGTGTCTACAACAGAGCTGCAAGTGGATTGAACTTTTAGCTCAATTACCAGCTTGTGGTGCTCACCAGTGGCACACGTTGCCATTGAGACACGAGCGGGCATATAAAACACTATTTATAATAAATAAAATTATTTTATCTTTTAACCTAATATAAATAATTAAGTAAGATATTAGAACAAGCAATACAATTTGAAAATCTTTAGTGTTTAAAAGTGCTTTATTATTTAAAATACATAAAAGCAAAAAGAGGCTAAATTATTTTTAACAATCCATGGATAATATATGAAATATTCGTGACTTTTTTCAGATGCTAATAAATAAGTAAATTATAACCAGAACACATATTAATAAAATCTTTCTTTAATATTAATTTCTAATTCATATTAACTTAAATGCGAATAGAAGAATAAAAGTTGTTGCATATACGGTTAATACACTTGTCCTTAGAATATACCTTTTTTTATTAATAACGTTTACTCATATTGCAAGCATTCTAATAGATTTAAAATTTGGCTCAAAATACAAAGAAAATTTTTCAGACTTGGAACTTAAGGCGATAACGAACCAATATTTCAAGGCTATTTTTAAAACTCCTGTCGATTCGCCCTGCTGCTGAAAGAACAATGTGTCATAAAAAAACCCACGGCATACTGGATTTCCTCCGGTTTTTCTGAATGAACGAGCGCCTGGCTGAAAAGCGCACAAAATCTACAAATTCGCCATTCATTCAAGCTCTAATTTTAGAGTGCCTTGGAATGTACTATTATTATTGCCCCGTGTGTTTTTATTTTATGTCGTTTTTGAAACGGAAGTTGTAGAAGAAAAGCGCCATGTCACGACTGAGCGAGGAAGTTAGCCTTCGGTTGTTCGCGAGGACAGCTGTTTATATCTGCATGTGATGCATTACACCTGTTTTTTCTTTTTTTTCAATGTAAAGGACTTGATGCTTTCCGCCTATTACGTGTCGGTGTCTATGATAAATCGGCTGGGGTGCTTCACTTTGAGATGTGTAAGGTTTTCGGTGGGTGGTATGTGTACTTGGATGCATCTGGAGTAATGGGATTTGAGTAAACATCAACATGCAAGATTAAATTGGGATTTTGAAAACCTTAAAATATAATTCGAATTGAGTACAAAAATAACTACATGATGCCAGTAAAGAAATTAACGTCAAAGTAAAATGATGATATTCGCCAAATATACATTATCATGTACACAGACAGCTTTAAGTTAAGGCTCTAATTGGTATTTAAAAGTTTTAAACGTTTAGCTGTTGCTTTTTCCAAAAGAAAAAATGTAATAAAGTATTTTAAGGAAATTATTGCACACAAAAGGAAACCTAAAAGCCTAAATATTTTTTTGCTTTCATATAGAGAATAATAAAAATAATGTATTCAATATTATGATCTGATTTCATTTTCTAATTCTAAACAGTTTAGTAAAAAAATTGGGTCGTATCATTTTGTTTAAAATGATACGACATCAAACACGGGTGCACTAAGGGTGCTACATCATAAGCTGCCCCCTTTCCCTCCTTCCATGAGATCACATGGGTTCTTAGACTTGGTCTTGACGTTTGCTGTCTACCAAGTGGGATAGAAACAACAACAACAACAGATTGCAAATTACTCAAAATTATTGGTATTGGAATTGACAAACAATAGTATAAACCTATCGTCTCCAAATGTTATTCAAATATACTATCCAATCCATAGTTTTTGAAAATACAAGAACATGGAAAAAAAGTTATTATTTATAACTTTAATTTAAAAATAAATATAACCAATAATGTAATAAGGTAATTTGCTGGTAAGAATTTACTGGAAGAATTTGCTGGTACGTATTTCTCTGATATTCATGTGCTAATACAATCCCGGATTCTTATTTCTCAACAAGTTCCCCTGTAATTTCTAAGTGTTGACATACAAATGAGTTGGAAAATATCGGAAAAGAAGCCGATTTGTTTTCTTTAAAAAAATTTAAAAAAAAAAATAAGAAGAAGCTGTTTTCCTTCCTTCCTGGAAAGACTGGAACGAATTCTCATGAAGAAGAAGAAAAAAATTATGAAAGGGGTGGAAAGAAGCAATGGCAGAGGATGATGGGAGTATCCTTCCTTATTACCATGGGTGCTTGTAATGGTTATGAATTATCTTTCAGCCGTAGGTTCCGGTCTAATAACACTATTTGGCGTAGGGCTGACAACTCTACCCCTAAAAAGTCAAAAGACAAGTCAGACTTGGCTACGGGTTCTCCATCACAACAGAAACTGCCTTTCTTTCCCTCCTTCCATGAGACCACATGGATTGTTTGACTTGGTCTTGATGTTGATGTCTACCATGTGGGACAATAAACAACATCAACATATTGTAAATTACCCAAAATTATTGTCATTGAAATTGACAAACAAGAGCATATACCTATCGTCTTCAAACATTATTCAAACGTACTATCTAATCCATAGTTTTTGGAAAATACAAGAACAGGGGAAAAAGTTATCAGAGAGTTTTTGCATAACGTTTTTTATCGTCCGATATTTTTCTTCCTAGAGCGCATGCTCATAGAAATAGTGCAGTATTACAGATACGCATGCGCAATAGGTAGAAAAATATCGGACGATAAAAACGTTATGCAAAAACTCTATTATTTATAACTTTAATTTAAAAATAAATATAACCAATAATGTAATAAGGTAGAGAAGGATTTGCTGGTACTCTGATATTCATGCGCTAATACTATCCCGGATTCTTATTTCTCAACAAGTCCCCCTGTAATTTCTCAGTGCTGACATACAAATGAGTTGAAAATATCGGAAAAAGAAACCGATTTGTTTTTTCTTTAAAAAAAAAAAAAAAGAAGAAGAAAAAAAAAAAAAAAGAAGAAGCTGTTTTCCTTCCTTCCTGGAAAGACTGGAACGAATTCTCATGAAGAAGAAAAGCTATGAAAGGGGTTGAAAAAGAAGCAATGGAAGAAGAGAGGATGACGGAGTATCCTTCAAAAAACGAAATGAGGGAAGCAAGCAGCAGCAAATATCAAATTTCGCGAAATTTATGAGGATAATAACGGAATCGGAATGGAAAACGGATACCCGGGGCCGTTTTTAGAAACTGCCGGCAAAAAGGGAAAAAAATAATACCTAGTAGAAAATTTGCAATTAGGGTTACAATAATCCGGAACAATATGGCGACTGCAGAGGATTCGGTTACGGTGAAAAAAATGGAATGATAGATGGGATGCGCAGTTACATTCTGAGCAAGGAGATATTTAATTACTTTTTATTTAAAATAACAAACATGGCAAGAATTTATCAAAAAATGCATGTAAAGAAAGAGTCACATAAATATTTTTTTTTAATTGATACAATTAAAGTATATCAGAATTTTTTTCTTACGATATATAAAGCGAATTTTTATTTAATGATCATATAATTCAAGAATTTTTAAATGCTACATAATAAATTAAGAAGGTAAATTTAATTTATAAAATATTTCATTTTTTTAATAATTGTGACAAAGTATATCATGCAATTAAAAATAAAATTAATACTAAAAATAATTAAAAAATACAGTGGCATCAAGGATATTAAAAAAAGACTTGTGAACTTATTGAAAGATTAGACTTAGACTTTTCGTAAGTCTAATATCGTTGGAAAGATTAGACTTAGACTTTTCGTAAGTCTAATATCGTTGGAAAGATTATTAGAAAAAAAATTGTGACTTTACAGATTAATTAACTAATTATATGAACAAAAATATATTTAAAAAATTTAAAATATATTGTATATATTTACGTTATGTATTTAATGTTTCTTTATTTTAAATATGAGTGAAATATAAAGTACGGTTTAAAACGAAAATTACTTTGTACATTCAGGGTATTTTTTTTTTGTGGAATAATATAATAAGAAACAAATTTCTTTTTTACAAAATTTTCTTTAAACGATCCATAAAAAAGAAATAAAATAATTATACATATTTTATTCATTAAATTTTATGTATACCCTTCAAAGTTAAAAACTCAACTTTCAGACTTACGGTTAAAGATGATGCACGCGCATCGATTTGCAAAAACTAAGTGAAAGAGTAGAGAAACAAATATCGCACTAATAAAATAAATATTTTTTAATGATTTTATTATTTTTTATATTTCATTTTTAGGGTTATATATTTCTTTGCAATGTGCGTTTAGTATCATTTATATTATCTTTATTTACATGTAAGAATAACAGTAAACACAATAATAATAATAATTCATTATGTTTCAATTTTTCACTACAAAAAAAATGTCTTTAGTGGGTCTATAATTTTATATGAAGCCCACGGAGCGTTTTACATGCGGCCCGCGGAACATTGATGCATTTCCAAAGTAGCCCGCAAGATCATTTGGATTGACCACCCCTCCACTAAGCATTAACACCTGCACAAGGTCTTGAAGTAGCTTTCCTATTGATGTATGAGGGTTTTATCTTAATAGTTATCAGAGAGTGTGCAGCAACAACAACAAATTACAGATTTTAGGAAGTTTATTTCACTGAAAACATGATCGATGTTTAATACTAAGGGTTTTTAAAAATTGCCCAATCACCGAATAAGTGTACAGAATTAAAAACCCTTTTCTCAATCAACAAAAAAAAAGTAACTGAATGATACATTACTATAAAAAAGAATGAATTTCCAACTACTACATGATCAAGTGCTAACCTAAAAATAGCGATCTTTCGCCAAATATAGTACAAAAGGCTCTAAAAAAATCTCACTCGGGATCATTTTCCTGTAAGTAATGAATTACTGACGAAGGGTTGAACATCTTGAGGAAATTTACGGACATGTGGGAGATTTTGATTGGTGAAGTAATTGATTTCAACCGAATTCCCTCGTCGGTTGCGCGGAGCTTTTTAGTCATAAAATAAATTGCAGTTTACTTTTAAAATTTAAGAGCGGTTGCAAGAAAAACCATCCGTATCATTTTTTATACATAAAAATAAAAAAAAACAACCCCAACAACAAACTAAAGAATTGATTTATTTTGAGTTAAAAGAAACTTGACCGAAACATTGGAGCGGGGAAGGATTTTACGCTTCTTTTTTGTTTGATTATTAAATGCTTTTGCCGATATTTTATTTTTTTCTTCTTCTCGTATCATAAACGATAAAAATTGCCCATTTTCTCAAGGAGAAGTTTTTTTTTTATAGTCTATAAATTATATCATAGAGGCTGAAAGAGAACGTTTTTCTTCCATTCCGTAAAAGATCGATGCCCGAAACATTTGAAGAAAGTGTTTTTCGATACGTTTGTCCTACTGCATACACGATACATCATTTTATTTATTTATTTTTTTGTCAGTCTTCTATGAAATATATATATATATATATATATTTTCAAGGTAGTTACTAAAAAAAAATCAATTTGAATTCGAATAACAACATAAATATAAAAGAATGCAGATAGGACTTAAAGAAAGTTCTTTGTTTTCAGTTATGGAAGGGTTCGTGAAAAAGATGTCGAAGACAAAATCATTTTGTTTTTGTTCACCCGGAACTAAAAGAAGTCTAAATAAATATTATTCTTGTCAAAAACAAAGAAGAGTAAATATTTTGAGAATGAAATATGAGGAGAAAAAAATTGTATTTGAGAGAAGTTAGAAGAATATGAAAAAAAAATTTTTTTTTAAAGTAAATGGGCAATTCAGTTTATCCGAAATAAATTATTTCGGATATTATGAATTTCGTATATTTGAAAAAAAAGGAAATTCAAGAAAACCATTTAATAAATCATATAGCCTATAACTATTTAAATTCAATGCTTCTTTAAAACACATTTTAAACCACCAAAGTTATATTACTACCATTCCTTATTCCTTTTAGAATAATTTCATATTAAAAGATATGCCTGAATATGAAAGATATATCTAATTTTTTTAGTTATTATATTAATTTTAAAGTAGTGAGTAATTTTAATATAGGCTAAACTTTTCACATCAGTTTTATTTCAATAAAATGGTTCTATAAATATAAAATTATGCGAAACGTGTTAAGTTATTTTAAACTTTAAAAGAAAATCACAGTTAAAGTTTCATATAGAATGCTATAATTTCAATGATAAAACACATTAACAATTACATTAAAATATAACATATCATTTCTTTAAAATATAAAATTAAAAATATCTGAACTAAAATACTGGAATAAAAATATCTGAATTATAAAAATCTGAGCAAAAATAAAAATATCTGAACTAAAATACTCGATAACAGCGAAATTTTTAAAAATATTTTTTTATAAAATAATCTTTTCAGATCAAAAATAAAATCTTAAAGCTAGAAATAAAAGCACAATAGACAATTTCTTTTTACCAAAGAAGCAGATAATCATGCAGCAATAAAAAAAAAAAAAAAAAATATTTCTTGAGAAATTCTTTCAACATATATATATAATCTACAAAAAGGAAAACTATCTTGTTCCATAGCAATAAAAGACTCTTCAGACTTTTCAACAATAAATTTTCTTTTCTTTCTTTATTTGAAATGAAAAAAAAGGAAGATAAAAAGACATCTTTATTACCGAATGACCACTCAAAAGACATCTTGCCCAGTGGACACTCTATCCCAATTTTTTCATTAAATTGACAAAATCGATAACTATCTCAAAATAATAAGAAAAAAAAAAGCATTAAACGTATAAGTTTCATTCACCAAGGGAAAAAAAAATCCCTTTTTTGTTCCCTATTTTCTTTTAAAGTCTCCTGCCGTACTGTGAGGATAAGTAATCGTGATCCTTATGAGGAGAAAGCGAAGATGGCCCTAGGGGTAAACCATCCTGGTTAAGAGGGGAAAAGAAACGAAAAAGCTTTTTCAGATAAGCGTTATCAAGTCTTTATCTAATGCTGCACAGATAATCCACGTACTCTTGTGCACGGGATTGATCCCGGTCTGAGTTATGGCCTCCTCTTTTTTTTTATACAGTTTTTTTCAGATAATGCAGTGATTTTTTTTCTCTGTTTAATATACGATGTGTATTTAATCGTAAATTTTCATCGGATTCAGACCGCGGTGACATTGCATGTTGATGTTGGATTTTATCTTTCAACTAAAGCTGTGATGGTGAAAGTGATTTCACAGATGCATTGAGACATGTAATCAGAATTCACATGAATTCGATATTAATATTGAATTTTGAGATAATGAAAGAAAACAATAATTATATTAATGAAATGATTATTCAAATCATTATTAAATTAATCCAATCATATTATGGAAATATGCAAATTTAACAATTCATATTTTTTAAACAGATTTATATAATATATATTCCTTAACACATTAAATTAGCATAAAAATTAAAATATTGCCAGAAACGGATGCAGGAGGTCTGTGGTTCGAATCCCCTGGTGGCGTCCGTTGCAGTCATTACTTCCACAAAACGAGTAAATTCGATAGAGACTGTGAAGGCGCATGTAAGAGTCTCGTATTGTTCGACCGGCTGACTGTTTTCTGGGTTTTCTCTTATACGACACGTCAATGCTGGGCAGTTACCCATAAAGTCTTCCCATAATGCAACGTTCTGCCTTTTTTAACCCATAGGTAAAATTTTTGTAGCGATATAAGCAGAACATAAAGCCAAAAGGTGTCCACCAACAAAAAATTTTTAAAAGTAAATTTAAAACAGATATGTTAATTATTAACACTAATTGGTTTTGGTGTTGTTTGTTGCTCTAGGGGTCATTTTGTGCACGGTTTAGACTAATTAGACCGAGAACTACAGTTCAACGTGGATTCCGAGCCACTCAAACAGCCATGCCACCGTCAGGATACGAACCTGAAGCATGTGCTATCAAAGGCCAAAGCGCTAGCCAAGTGGCAATCAGGCATAACATTTAATCAACGTGATGATAACAATCAATACGATGTTAACGGAATTAAAAACAAATATGATTCAATAATAATTTGAAGAAATTTCAAAAACAATATAATAATTTATTATATATATGTAGGAAATGAAATGCTAGCAGGAAAATTTTATAAGGGTAAAAACATTACAACGATGAAAAGAACCAAAACATTAGATGAGCAGAAGATACTAAACTCATCTGAAAATTATATTTTATCTGAAAAGAGAAAGTAACGAGCTTCAACAAGGGTCTTCCAAGAATCATTATCTTGTTACACTCAATAGATTCTGATAAAATTTTTCAACTAATTCCTAGAAGGTACTATAAGAATAAAAAAAAGTATCTCTTTTTTTCCAAGTTTAACTTTTTTTATCCACCAACCGTACGAACGATTTCCACAATTGAGATTCTTTCCCATGTAGTTGCTGGTTTTTTTCTTTCAAAAAGAATGTTTCAATAAAAAATAATTAAATTTTAATATATTTAAAATTATTTTACTTCTTAGAAGTAATGTTATCCATTAATAACAACAAACTTTCAAAGATAACTTAATTTTAATCTCAAAAATACTATATTCCTTTGCATAGTTATTATTTGAATTTATTTTTAATATTACACGCATCCTACTGTTAAGCAAAATTAAAATGAGAAATTTATCTATTTTTACGCGTTACCGTATTATATCATTATGAAATAGAGCCTTTTCATTCCAAATAAACATATGAATATATATTTCGTAAAGCGTTGAAAGAAATGTTATTTGCAGACAAATTAAAAAATTAGTTTTTGCTTTTTTATTGGAAATCAATTTTAAAACAGTGAAAAATTCTTCAAATTTTAAAAAATTTCAGTTTTTTTCTTTCATAACAAATGTATAACGATTCAATTTTTATATATGTTAAGATGAACATAAAAACCGAATTGTATAAGTTACGAATAAAAACAAATATTAACATATTTTTACACTAGTAAAAATTTAGACATAAAAAGGATAAATATTTCTAGAAAGCCGATTTAAAACAAAAGTAAAATCATCATCATCATTGGCACAACAGCCCCATGGTGGACCAAGACAATCTGCCTACTGGCAGATTTCGAGACAGGAGATATTTACTTTTTTTTTTACGGGGCACAGGTTGTCAGTCCTACGCTCTACAGTCATGTTAGACCGGGAGCTACAGTTTAAAATGGATTACGAACTCCTACAAGCATCCATGGCACCACCGGGATTCGAACCCGAAACCTGTGGAATCTAACGCTAGTTATTCGGCCATCAGGCACCAAAAGTAAAATAAGCTCTTTAAAGAGATGAATAGAAAATACTATTTAATTAAAACACCATGCACATCGTTTAAAAATTTCGTATAATTAATTACTATTCATTTTCTATTAGTAAAAAAAAAAAAAACCCAATATTTCTATACCACAATCTATTTTTGAATTCACTTTTTATCTAGAGATATTATATAACTGATCCTTACTTTCTTAAAGAACTTTGCATCATCACTGCTTTCTTAAATAACTTTGAAAGTGGTGATTAACTTGCTTTCATTAATTTTTTAATTATTTTCTTTTCCTTTGAAAAAAAAAAAAATTAATGCACTTGTCTGGAATGGGGATGAATTTCAAACAGGTTTTTAATACATTACACAATTCAATCTCATTTTTAATTATTCACACAGCGTCTTCCTTCACAATGGCATAGACGTCGAAAGTGTTTTGCTTCATGGGCAAACAATGGAATATGAACCTTCTATGGGACATGAATCCCTGACATAGAAAGAAAAGGAATTTGGACGAAATAATAATAATAATAATAATAATTCCAATTATCTATTCATAACAACAGTTTAATTAGTTTTATTAATATTAAAATTCACTTAGTAGTTCTTTTTGGAGGGGTCTGATGGCAAAGTAACTAGCGCTCTAGTGCTCGATACACACATGCTTCGGATTCGAGTCCCGGTAGTGCCACGCATGTTTGTAGTGGTTCAGAAACCACTCTAAACCGTAGATCCCAGCCTCATTTGAGTGTGGAGCGTTGGGCTGACAACCCTACTCTGTAAAAAAAAAGAAAACATCTCCTGTCTCAATATCTGCCAGTCGGCGGACGGCCTTGGCTCACCATATGCCTGTTGCGCCAATGAAGAAGTTCTTTTCTGATAAAGCAATTGATCGTGATATAAAACTGTACACAATGATAAAGATGCAAGTATAATACAAAAACTGTATTTTATAAGAAAAATGATATTTCTAAAACTTAGTTAAAAACATCATAAAATTATTTAAAGAATGAATTAGGTTAAAAAGAGTTATCTTCAACTTCAGCTACTTCCTCATCTAAAAGAGTGCATAAAATAATACAACAACAAAAAAAAAATTACATTAATATATAGTGAAATCTAGTATCTTCTTCAGGCAGACATTTTGATAAAAACAAAATAAATATTACCTTTCTTGCAACATTTTTGATAAACCAAATTATTAAAATATTTGTGCAATATGCTAATAAAATTGTCTGTATGCGTAATAAATTTAAAGCAGGTTATGAAGTGGTTTATAGTCATCTTGTATCATGCTCTTTCAAACAGCAATTTGTTACATTGTGACAGGAGAAAATATAAAGATTATTTAGATTCAAACAAAAAACAGAGCAAAATAACTAGATAGCTGGGTAATAACAACTTAGAAATTACAAGTCTGCTGTTTATGACAAGCAATAATCAGTAATTATCAAAGCTAGCTGTGAAACATTAAGCCAAAACCAACATTGTCTAAATTGAAGAGGTTAGTGAAAGTTTTTGTAGGTTTATTACTGTGGCTAAATGTGTTACAGAGATTGTCATTAACCATAAATTTTAATAGAAATGATGGAATGAATGTTATAAGTGCACAGGTACAATATAATGCTGATTGAGTACTGATAAATAGAAGAAGGTTATTTAGATCAATCATTCTTATTTTGTTTAAGATGATGTAGATAGACAAATTCATGAGTGAATATGAATTTTTAGAATGATCAAGTTCCAAGTTTTCTAATCAAACAATTGTTGTAAACAAATATTAAATACTATAAATAAAAACTATAATATTTTCCTACACCACGATCATTATCATTTATGTGTAGATAAACGCATTGTCCATCCACGCGGCGCCATAGCCTATCAGAATTACGAGGTTTAATTCTCAGTGTCGTAGGCCGATATGCAGTAGGGCGCCCCCTCCTTATTAGACCCGGATCTTTCAGCAACCACTTCGGCGAGGAAAGACAAGACCAGATAATGAGGGGGCAAATCCTTCAGCACTGTGGGCACCCGCGACTGTTTCGGTCGTATAAATGTTTCAGCCTGCAGTTCCCACACTATGTCACCCAAAGTGAACTGTCAACAGGGCGAGGCAGTTACTGATAACTTGGTCTCAGATGATGATGATTCAGTCTCGAGCGGCATGTGGCGCTACTTTTAGATGACCGGTTTCTTGTAATCTACCAGGAATTGGAAACCATTGAAGATTTTCACTTCGATAACGGAGATCTTAACCAAGATAAAAAATAAGAATAATGCTATTTAATTACAAATTACAAAATCAATTTAAGATGTTCACATGCGATTTTAAACTTTTCAAAACAGTATTTCAGTGTTTGTAGTTTTAGATAACTTAAGTTTTTATTAATATTAAAGTTTCCTTAGTAGTTCTTTTTTGATAAAGCCATGAGAGCCTGACAATGATAAAGAATTAAGTATAATGCAAAAACTGTATTTTAGAAAAAAAAAATGGTGTTTCTAGAAAGTAGTTGATTAACTAACTCCTGGCACTAACCCCATGTTGACCATGGCCGTCTGCCTACAGGCAGATTTCGAGACAGGAGACATTTTCTTTTACGGGATAAGGTTGTCAGCCATGCGCCCAAAGCTCTACAGACCCATTAGAGACTACATAAGACCGAGACCTACGTTTAAGGTGGATTTAGAACCACTACAAACATCCATGGTACAGTCGGAAATCGAATTCGAAGCCTGTGACACCAAGCGTCAGAGAGCTAGTCACTCGGACATCAGGTCACATAAGTAGTCAAAAAGATCCTAATATTATTTAAAGAATGAATTAGGTAGTAATATAAAATACTATAAATAAAAACTATACATTTTTTCACATAACTACATAAAGATAATATTAGCTTTATTTGCATAATAAATTTTTAATTTAATCTTTTTTTTTTTTTAAATAATAGTAAATGATTACATAATAAATGAATGAAATAAAAAAATATTAAGCAGGATGTAAAAACAATTACAACAGACCCTGCAAAATTATATACATAAAAATTAATATGCAATCTATTAATGTTCTACGAAAAATGAATAAAGAATCACTTGTAATAAATGCAGGAAAAAAAATATACATTATCATTACAGACTTATTTAATTACTTGTAGGTTAAAGTATACCATTAAAACTTCATGATTTTAAATGAAGTCACTACAAAAAAGGAAGGATGGGGGGTTTGCAAGGGCATTTGTCTTATTAAAAAGCGAAACATCTTTCGGGATACAACTCTTAAGTGGTCGTCATCATCATAAAACTACCATCACCATCGTGCTAACAGATAATTACAAAATAATCTTCCGTCTAACAACATAAGGATAATTCAAATCATGAACCCATCAATGAAGGAAAGAAGACCCCACAGACCGCCCTTTCACCCCCTCATTCTTTTTAAGTGAAATCAAGGTTATTAAGGCTCTTAAAGGGGGGGGAGCGTTTCCTTAATATTCGCTGTGATGCCCAGAGATCAAAAAGCTGCCAAGGATCATTAAAAAAGAGAGCACACGTAGACTTGCAAGATTTCGGTCTTATCAAGCGGTTTCAATTTTCCTGTACGCTTTATGAATTCATCACACGTCGTGGATGTGATGACAGTGCATAGAGAACGTTTCTTAATCGACATTTTTTGTGACATAGAAACATTTTTTTCATGAAGTATAAAGCGAATATGAAAACATATTATGAAGTTCATCTACGATGTTTCTTTTTTTTTTTTCAAGGCAGGGAAGGTTTGGTTTGGTTTGTCGCTCTACGGTCATCTTGTGCACACGAGGGCTAAACAGACCGGGACCTACAGTTTAAAACAAAATACAGAACATTCACAAGCATCCATGTCCCCTCCAGGATTCGAACCCGAAAGATGTGGTACCAAAGGCCAAGGCAGGGAAGGAGACCAATTTTATAAAATTAAGGGCAAATGTTTTAGCGACGATTTTGAGGCTTCATTGGCATAGATGGCTTTATGAAAAAAAATATATTTTATGTATTAGTGACTGCTTTATCTATATATCCAAAGTTTAAAATATTTTGAGATAGAGGTGAAAGTTAATTAGCGACCTACTTTCCTTTAATGTTGTTGTCATATCCCTTGAAGACCACATGAAAATCAAATATCGTGGTGCTCCCGAATAATATTGGCTATTTTGGTTTGCCAGCTCGGAATATAAATTCTCTTCAGAGTGATGGTCTAGACAATGTAAGGCGACTGCAACAGCTGGGAAATCGAAGACATGATGAGGAGTGAGCTCGACTTCAGGGCAGATGTCAAATTTTTTTGGTATTTGTTAACGCCATCAGCAGACATTTTCATATTTGTGTGATGCTTCATCCTTAGGCTTGTGATAGTAGTAGCTGTTTTTATGTCGACATATGTCTATCTGTAATTTGATATTTAGTTTAGATTTTGCCAAAGCATTTGCATCTGCAAGGGAAGTAAGAATGACAGTCTGATTGAGGCTACAGGCATTCTTCGGCAAAGAATCTGAAATTTCATTAAATTTTAAATCTACATGAGCAGGTAGGATGCACATTCTGTTCAAGCAGTGCATTTGTTCTAAAAGAGATAAAATGTTTTCAAGATCATACTTGAAAAACATTGAGAGCCTCTAAGGCAGACCTTGAGTCAGTGAAAATAGTAATTCCATTAATTTGTTATGATGAAGGTAAACTCAGATAGACCTCAAGTGCCTTTTGAATGGCCAGCTGTTCTCGAAGAACAGCTGGCCAAGTTTGATGCAATTTTTCCAGCAACGACAGCAATTCCAATTCTTTTAACTGTCGGGAAACAGCAAAATATCTCCGGCACATTCGTTACAAAATGTTGAGTCGGATGATCCATCAGTGTAGGCAATGATGTGATTGTGTGATGAAAGGGAATTTATTGTTTTGATCCTTAATTCCTTTTGTTTCTACTTTAGGCCTCTGATGGAGTAGTGTTCAATAAGATCAAGGATAATTGTGGTGTTTTCAGGCACTGTTCTATGGAAACTTTCCTTTAACCATTTTGTAATAATTAAAATGAAATAATTTGCAATGGTTACGCGCTATGTTTCATTAAGGAAATAATTAGAATCAAGTAGTTCATAAATTTTCTACCGTAAAAAGACAACAACTTTTGAAGAATTTAAAATCTATGGAAACATACTATAGCTATGGAAACTATCCCACAAATTTAAAGGAAAATTTCGGAATATTAAAACTTAACTTTCAATAAAAACTAAGTAGAAACACTGAAAAATCTTGCAAATCTTTAATAAAAAAATGTGAACACACGAACCATTTTACACTGTTAAATCCAAGCGACTGTATAGCAAGAGCCCAAATGAAGAACTCAAAGCAATTACCAGAAAAATGTGACTTATGGTGAAGGAAATAAAATTTTATTTCCCAAGACGTGACAGAGTAAAAAAAAAGAAAAAAAGAAGAAGAAAGTGCATTTTTTTTTTTGTACGAAGAAAGTTCAGAAACTTTGCTCTAGCCTTTCAATGGCCGTAACAAAAGCTTATTAGGCTGCTAATTAGCATATAACACAAATTGGCGTTCGCCCATGACTACGCCTTTCAGACATTAGGGACCCAATTAAGCGAGTTTATTAAAAAAAAATAATTCCCGGTTAATTTTAGACAAGGTGCCAACTTTTCGTGCGGCGTTATTTCTTTTCGTTCAGAGGTCGTGCGTGAATATTTGTAAGCGGAGGAGAAAAGTTTTATCGATTTCGCTCGCACCAGGGTATCTCGTGGATGGAAGACGGATTTTAAGTTTTATGGTGGACACGACAGGGGAATTAAAAGGAGGCTGGAAAAATAATTTATTCCCTAACTTAGAAAAATGAACGAATCTTTAAATTTTTAAGAGAAATTTAAAATTCATTTAATAGTTAACGCAAGAAAATTTAATTCTTTAGTAAGGACCAAAAATAAAATTTTTTTCTTTGTTCTTTAAAATAAAAAATCATTAGTTCCTTGAATAATTATTTTATTTTAAAATAAATTTTTTTTATACAAAATTACAAACGAAATTTCTAATCATATGAATATTATTTATAAGAATGAGGAAAATTTTGCAAAATATATCTATCTAATATCACTTTCTAGCGTTCTGGCACTAGATCTTTTGGATTCGAGTCCTAGAGGTTCCATGGATGTTTGTAGTGGTTCGGAATCCACTTTAAATAGTAGGTCCTGGTTTAATATGACTGTAGAGTGTTGGGCATAGGGCTATCAGCCGCACCCCGTAAAAAGAAAACCTCATTTTTTTCGAAATCTGCCTGTAGGCAGATGGGAACTGTTGTGCCGCTGCAGAAGAGGAAGAATATCACTTTTAAAAGAAGTTATCCTTAATTTGTTTAGTAGGCATTTTGAGATCTAAAGACAGAATTTGACATAGAAACATTTATCAAATACATATTCATGTAAAACATTTTTTTTATGTAAATATCATTCGTGGTGAGTGCAGTTAACGTTTTCTGGAGGGAACAAATTTCAACCCACGGAAATATTAATTGCTGTCACCCCGTTCATAAATGCGAAGAATTGATGCTGTTGTAATAATAGTGTGTATTAACGTAAATCGTCGAAAATAGTCCCTCAGGCCGCCTATTGGGGATATTTCAATTTTTCTTCTATACAACACGTAAATGCAGGACAATGCCCCAATGATCTTCTCGAAGGCACTCTTTTCTCAACATTGTTTTTAGTGTATACATAATCGTGACATATATAAATGAAACATAGTATTCATGAATGTTGAAAAAAAAGTAAGAAAAAACTCCACTTTCTCAAATGAATTATTATGTTTACAGCACGGTTGTGCTAGTTTAATTTTTAAATAGATATACAGTCTTAATTTACGTTATACATTATAAAACATTATTGGCAAATTTAATTATTAACATTACTGGAAAATTTCTGGCAAATTTAATTAATTATAATTTTTCGTCAAATACATTGGATTGAAATGATACAAACTATGATATTTAATTATATAATTATTACTCTTTACATTATAAAGACATAAAAATATGTATTTGTCTTAAAAAATTTTATGACTATAAGTAAACATATATGACATTTGCTCGATGTGCAACGATAAATGTGCAATGCAATTATATTGCAAATTAATTCATTATTTTTAGTTATAACAATTTTATGGTTATTAAATATCTAGCAAATGGCATAGATGTTTAATAATCATAAAATGTTAAAGACAAACGCATATTTTTATATATAATTTAAATAGTAATAATTATATAATTAGATATCCTAATTTCGTCATTACAATGGAATGTATTTGAAGAAAAAATGATAAATAAATTAATTTTGCTAGAAATTTTCCTGTAATGTTTTATAAATAGATTTTTAAATGTCTATCTAATATATACAATAACGACACTAAATCATGAACGTAAAATAAATTATTAATGCACATCTCGCATCAAACTCTGTTCTAATATATAACTAGAATTTTTCCAAGTAAGGATTATTTCATTATTCCTATTCCATTAATGAGAATATAATATTTTCCTTATTTAAATAACGAGAGAAAAATGCTGTATAATTTAAATCAAAAAGTTATACTACGAATCAAATAAATTATAAGAATTGATAACATTGAACTTCTCACAAAATGCTTTCCAACATAAAAAAAAAAAAAGAAAAGACCAGTTTTTAACTTTAAATACATTGTTTAGCGGTATAGTAAACAAAATTTTATTCTACATAAGATTGCATTTACATACCCAACTGATACTAATAGCAGGAATGATTTATGTAAAAATTACTAAATAATGCATGAACGTTACGTTCCAAAATAGCCTAATGAATATTAAACCGCAAGAATTGATTTTTGCCTTGCTAGAACTTTTTTTTTCATACTTCTACCATAACTTCAGATTCACTTTCAAAGCTCAGATGGTGTCCATGATTTTTAAAAAAAAACTAATGAAGGTTTAAATAATGATATAGTAACTCATATACATATATTGATTCTTATTTTCATAATATTTTATACACCATCAGCTGTGTAACCAAAAAATAAAAGAAAATGTTTGGCATGCATAAATTCTGAAGGAGGATATGACTTTATTAAAATGAATAGCAACAACGAAAATGTTAATTTGCCAAACTGTATTGTAGTGGAAGTGGTTGAAGAATGTTTAATATTAAAATATCCAAATGCTTGAGGCCATTTAAAATAAATGAATAGTAGCAATACGGTTTATGGACAAAACCACAAACATTTACAAAACAGGCTATTAAAAAGTCACGGATAATGATCATTTTAGAACTAACAACATTATCATATATTTAAAAGCAACCTTTTAAAATATGAATAAAGCTCTTTTTATGTGATTTCCAATTTTTTGAAACGTCTGTAAATTTGTAGATTTTTTTTTTTTAGAATCCCAGAATTTTATAGAATGTTTTGAATAAAGAGAATTTTGTAGTAAGTACTTTTATGAATTTTAAATTGGCCAGTAACTTCATCTAATATCTCTTACAATGTGATTCAAAGGACAAACATGCTGTGAGTTTTTTCGTTTGTCCCTTATTTTTAAGCGAAATATTTAGAAACGTATCTATCGCGTAAGAAAGAGTTTTATATTATACAGGAAAGAAAATATTTCTATAAATTTTCATTGAGAAACAACAATAATTACCAAGTCAATATATTTACTCTATATATTTTGATACTAAAGTTTTACTATTTGATTTTGCCAGCTGTTGCAAATACTATATGATGTTTGGTAGAGCACATGCTTATACAAATTTTAACTCCATGAGCGAACTTTTTTTTTTGTTATGTAACATAAGTTTTTGAAACTCAATATGGAAGATTATAAATTTTTTGATTTTTATCTGAAACACAGTATGTAAGGTGGAAAAAAGCATTTGTGTTATGAGAAATAAATACATGTTTCATGAGAAATAAATGAATGTTTCATGAGAAATAAATACATATGTTTGTGAGATAACAAAGAATTAAAGTTAATGTGCTTCCTCCTACACACTGACAAGAACGCGGAAATATAATTAGTGTACCCCAGAACATTAGTTGGCCAGCAGACTCCCATCCGGAGAGGAAGTATCTTTCGCGAACCCTGCGCGTAGACGAGTATCGGGTTTTCAGCTTAGAAGTGGAGTCCTTCCACGAATCCATAATTACTATCTTTAAATGTGTTAAATACCGTATGTCTCTAATTGTATGTGTGTTGTGTTTGTGCATATGTAAATAAATCTGTTAGTTTTCCAACTTGTGCCTCAAGTGTCTCAACCCAACCACACCCAGTTACAATCTAATTGCCCAACCCACACTACGAACGAACTATTCCTCAGTATCTTCCAGATTTTCTACATTTATTTTTTGCCCTTAGTGTAATGATAACACGAATAGATTTAGGTACATTTTAAAATTAGAAATCTTATTAAATATAAAAACGAAATCTTATAGATCACTTACAATGTGTTACATAATGCAATTTCGGGACAAATTTTACTTTATGGCATCGATGAAACCCTTTTATAGTACATCAAAAAAGAAAACACTAGCTAATTCTACTTAAATATTCATTAAATCTGTTTGTCCTTGCGACGAAATGGAATATATATTCATCTTATTACATATCCGAATTTTATTCATCTGATTTCATTTGCTTAAGTACTTAAAAGGCTACTCGTTTTACTGCTGTTCCTTTAAACAAAATAGAAAAAAAGGCAACATCAGCCTTTTTTATTTTTATCATAATATAAAACTGATTAAGAATTCTTCTCTGGTAAATATATAACGAATATGTTATTTTTCTGCAAGTCAGATGATCCCAACTTCCTCCATTGCATCCAAAGCACATATTTCGATTCAAATGCTTATACAAGCACGAAAGGGTTTTCGAAAAAAAAAAAAAAAAAAAAAAAAAAAAAAAAAAGAAAAGGAAAACTGTGGCAACTGCCACTCATGAATTCAAAATCTGCCCTCACGAGGATTTGCGCAAAAATTCTTTTAGGGACAAAAAAAAAAAAAAAAAATGAAGTTCCTCCTCCTAAGAGTCCCTTTGTAATAAAGCGTCTTTTCCATTTTTCGCAACATAAATTCCCGGGCCGACGAAAAATCCCTTCCGGACTTCAGATATAACCACTTCAGCCTTCTTCGGGGCAACCCCCGTCGCACCTTCCAGAAAAATTTATGGCGCGGAAATAGCAAAAGATAGGCGAAAATGAAAAGCGCACCCCCGCCCCCCTCCTCTCTCCCCACACGATAGCCATAAAAGCAGTTCTGTTTAATCGCAGTTGAGGTGTGTGTAGGAAGAATCTATGTTACAATAGGTGTTCTTTCATTCTTTCTCGTATCGATCGATATTTTCCAAAAATAACATTGTTTTCGTAAAAACATTGGTTTGCAAAAGGTTATAAATCAGAACGACTTCATTTTATTTAAAATTAAATTGTAACATATGGAACAGAACTTTTGATGGCATAGCATCATAATTAAATGCAATTAATATAGTTATATGAAATAAATTTGATTTAAAATAACTTAAATATAATGTGACATACATTTAATATGAAACTATATATATGTATTTATTCTGGCGCTAGGTGCCACAGGTTTCGATTCGAGTCCAGGCGGTGCCATGGATGTGTGTAATGGTTCGGAATCCACTTTAAACCGTAGGTTCCGGTCTAATATGGCTGTAGAACGTTGGGTGTAGTGTTGACAATACTGCGTAAAAAGAAAACATCTCTTGTCTCGAAATATTCCAGTGGGTAGACGGTCTTGGCCCACCATGGGGTTGTTGCGCCACTGATGATGATGATATATATTTATATTATTATTACTATTATCCATATGGGTTTTCTTGATATTTAAACTTTTTAATACTGAAATATTAACATAATTTATTTCTCTTCCAAGAAACGATTTTGGAATTTATTTAAAATGAATGTAATGAGAAGGAATGACAAAATGAATTCAAATAAAATAATAATATTTTTTGTTGTTTCTTATCCCACTTGGTAGGCAGCAACATCTAAACCAAATCTAAGAACCTATGTGGTCTCATGGAAGGAGGGAAAGGGGGTGCAGCTTCTGTTGTGATGGAGCACCCGTAGGGAGAAGTCTGATTTGGCTCCGTGATGCTGACTGCATTACGGGGTAGGGTTGTTAGCCCTACGCCCAAGTCTCTACAGTCATATTAGAACGGGACTTAAGGCGTAAAGTGAATTTCGAACCACTATAAACATCCATATCACCGCCGGAAAGCAAACCCGAAACCTTTGGTACCGAGTGACAGAGCGTTAGTTGCTCGGTCATCAGGCCCATAATAACATTTTGTTATTATTGCTAAATAATATCATAACAAAATAATGTAATATGAAATGCCGCCCTACTTACATACTTGCAAATTAAAGAAATCAGTTTAATAAATATGCATAATTAAAAAAAATGATTGAATTTATGGACGTGCTTTTTTCACCAACATGATTGTACTATGAAATAACAATCGCGTTTTATCCAATAATATATAAATTTAATAACAAACATATAGATATTTTTCTGTTACGCAATATAATTAAGTCATATGTAAGAAATATCACGCAATCTAAATTGTTACCATTTTATTTTTCAGTCGAAATAAATAGTGACACACAATAAAAAAAAAGATTGACACGCATTTATAATGATTAGATGTCACGAAATAACGGATCAAAATATTATTTTACAAGTCACTCAATAAGAGCTCAGTATTAATAAACCAGTTTATTTTTTTTACATTTCATCTACAGATTGTGCATAAAAAAAACAACAACAATGGATAAAACTAAATAATGGAGTTCGTCTCCCTACAATTGGAAATATTTTCATTTCCGCTATAATTCTGTTTCTATTGAGTATTTATAGTGCAGTTCATTGTGTACTACATAAAATGAATTTCGCGTTTTTTTAGAATAACATTAGTCAGCTCTGCTATTTTTATTTCTGTTTGAGACGAAATATGTTTTTTAATTGAAACATCGTCCGTTCAAATTGATACAGGATATTTCATAGTTACATACATATTATAAAGAGAAAAAAAGATAGAAAAAAATTATTCTTTGCATTGGACTATAATAAATATATATAAATTGAAAAAGAAATTCTTTATCATATATATTAAGACGGAATTTTGGAAAGTAATATCGAAAATTAAAATAGAATCCTTAATAGAGATATTCCAAATCAAATGATTAATATTTTTTAATAGTGTTTTTTTTTTTTTGCAACTGTTTTTGGAACAAAGATATGAAAAAAAAAAGAAAAGAGCACATTCATATCTATTTGCCAGAATATGTTTATCAAATTATTTTATTAGTCTTCCTGGAAACACTCGCAAAAATCATTTGCATATTGCAAATTGTCTACCGTATCGAATTCAATTACACAAATGAAAAATATTACAATAAGCTTTTTCTGAAACTAAAATTAAATGGTGAAATACAAAAGATTCCTCTGCAAACGTGCTTGTATAATAGCTTTCATAAGCACGTACTGCATATTCAGAAATTTGCTTTTTCTGGATTTCCATTGTATTTGAGTTTTCATTCGCTATCTGAAATCAATGGCGCATAGAAATGTGGCCGACAAATGTTATTGGTTTCTCAAGCACAGTAGGATAAAAGAGGCATAAAATAATGGCTTTCATGAAAATTCAGATTTTAAACATATAAAAAATAAAATTGTTTTTGAAACATTATGGGGAGAAATTCTATCAAAAGAGTTCCTTTTCCAGATAAGGTTTTTCCTTCTTTTCAAGAATACTAATCTGTTCAATCTTATTTAAAATTTGCTTGCAAGTATTTTTTTTTTATATGTAATTAATAAAGCTTTGTTCTATAAAAAATTATCCGTGATTTACATAATTTCTTCTAGTCGTTTAATTTTACACTTCATATCTCAAACAATACATGATTTAATTCATTACTACATGATGATTTAATCAAAGAATTTTCTTTCAGTTTTTTAAATTTATTTGTTAATTTAATAATTGATTAAAAGATTTTTTTTTTTGCCAAAGAATATTTGATCTCTTTACTACTGTGTCCAAAAGTAAGACAAATTTTCAATTTAAAATTCAAGGGGCTTATGGAATTTCAATTTTTTTTTTTCTTTTCTAGGTTGCTGGCACTGTCCTTGATATCTGTGTGAAATTTCACGTCAAAATATTCATTAGTGTTTGAGTTACATGCTTAGCTCTGTAAGACGCTAAAACTGATTCCGGCGATCTTTGAAATATCTGAATGAATTGATCAAAGAACTTGCATTAAATTTTGTTTGCGGAAACGTATAAAATATTGCAGAAGGCATTCGGTGAGCATTCCCATATCGAAAAGAAATGTTTACAAGTGGTATAAACAGTTCAAAGAAGGCAGAGAACGCGTTGAAGACGAAGAGCCCTCTGGTCGACCGTCCACCTCAACTTACGAAGCTCACGTCCAAAAATTAAAGATTTGGTGCTTGCAAACCGTCGATTTACAATTAGAGACCTTGCTGACGAAGTTAGAATTTCAAAAGGGTCGGTCAATTCCATTTGGACCTTAAACGCGTCAAATCTCGATTGGTACCGAAAACACTTACTGCGCCAGCTCACACTGCATTGATTCTTCATGACTTTTTCTCCAAAAATTAAACCCATATCGTACCACAACTACCGTATTCACACTGTGTGACTTCTGGCTATTCCCTAAACTCAAAAGACCACTCCGTGGTTACCGTTTTGAGTCAATTGAAAGAGAGCATTGAGGATTGGAAAAAATTGCCATAAGTGCATTGTGTCTGGAGGAGATTACTTTGAAGGCGATGAAATAAATATGGAAGAATAAATAAAAAGTTTTTGAAAAAAAATAATTGGTCTTACCTTTTGGGCACAGAAGTACATTTGTTAAGAACAGTGTTAATTAAAACCAATTTACTGTTTACATTTTATTGAAAAAATATTTCTTAGGTATTAATCGTTTAAACATGATGTAAAATATTAAGCATTCAAAACAACAAAGGATAGGAAATAACCACACACACATATATATTTCAAATTAAAATTATTTTACTCACACGCATGTATAAAATAAATCTATTGGTACTGCATTCCTTCAAATTCTTTAAAGGATTCTTCAGAAGTAACTAGTCCCCATTCAAAATAAAATACTGCAAGGATATTTTAGAAATCCCTTCGTTCTAAGAATGAAGTGAAAATCCTTCAAGAAATATGTAGGGATCCACGAGGATAAATAAACTTTTAACAAGAATTCTACACGCACCAACCAAAAAACAGAGAGGAAAAGTCCGTTAAAAGCTTGCTGGGAAAAGAGTAAGTCAGAAAAAAAAATATTTTCGCTCGAAAAATGTGGCATTCAGATTGATAAACATGCAGAAAGGAACCAACTAGAACCGGGTTTTTATATATATATATAAATGATGGTAAAAAAAATTACTGAAATTACAAAAAATATACTTGAAACAATTTTGATAAATAAATAATAATTAAGAGTTAGCCAAAAAATTAATATTTTGTTTATAGCTATTAAAAAGAGCATTTTTTTTTATTAAAATAATAATTATTTTTTTATTCTTCTTATTAGGCGTTATTAATAAAAACAATGAGCCATTTAACGTACATTTATTTTCTTTGTTAAAAATTCAGCATAAATTAATAACGGCATGAAAATATTTAATCAAAACATATTATATATATTAATTTAATGAAAGTAAATTATTTATAATATTTTATGTATGCATAATATTGTTTATAAATAGAATAAAAAAATAATTGTTATTATAAAATATATATATTATAAAAGATATAAATCATTCATATTAAAAAGATATCATTAATATTAAAACCAAAATCTATGTTGGATTGTAAATTATAAAATTTACAATCCAATATAGATGGATATATTGAAATAAATTTGTCAAGAATAAAAAAAAAAAATTATTTCGTTTTTCATTTATCAAAATGTATTAAATATTTATATATGTGCACAAAATATAGTATATCATATGTTAAAAAGAAATAGTAAAATCATAAATATTAAAATGAATACGTAACTTTTTTTTTTTCATAAAAAAAAAATTGCAACGACATAGTTTTACTTTAAGCGATAAAATTAATTTAATATTATACTGAAATTTATTATTTATGTTGTTAAATTCATCATTTGTATAAAACATGTAAAAACGTCATTTAAAATTATTTTGAAATAAAACTGATTCAAATAGTCAACAGCATTAAAATTCAAAAATATTTCTACATTTGACATGTTAGGTCTCTTTAGAATAACGAAGTTAAAATAAAAGCATTCTAAGAGAGGATGGCTGGAGCCATCAATGTTTTGGTGGGGTTTTTTATTTTTTTATTTTTCAATCTGATATTTATAAGCATTGAAGCGCACAATTTCGGGGGCAGTATTCAACCAAAAACATTCTGCCACCCTAGAACATTCATTCGTTTTCATCCTTTTATTTTTTTGAGTCAGACGATTTTCTTTTACAATTTTTTTTTTTTTTTTTTTTTTGTCACTTTCAAAAAAAGAACGATTTCTTACTTTACGGAACCTACAAAGAATTTTGATATTTTGTTTTGATACGGCCGTTTTACTCGAGTTCAGCTTAAAACGATTTCGAATAAGAAATGTTTCGAACATTTTATTATTTATTATTATTTTTTTTTTCTTTCATCTTCTATCGTTTTTCACTTTCAAAAAATTCGCAGCAAGTTTTTCTTCGGATTCGTTAAAAGGATGCAGGGAAGCGTAAATTTAGTAAAAAAAAAAAAAAAAAAAAAGGGGGATTTTTTTGGATTAAATTTCAATGGATAAATAAAATTTTTGAAAACGCACTTTATGTATAAAATATTTTTAAATTTGTCCTGCTTTTAAAATTTCTTTTTATTTTTCTTTGAAATACATAAAAGAGAAAATTAATTAAAAATAATTTTTAACATGTTTGAAAAGCCACTTGCTTGACATAAAATAATTTAATACAAGAATGAGGAAATTGAAAATACGAGTAAGAAAAAGAGTTTTAAAAGGTAGCAATTAAATATTGTCAAAAGGCTTTCAGGTTTTAACTCGGGAAATATCTTAAACTCGTTGGTCTAGATAAGTTTGAAGCAATAAAAACGAAAAAAAGAGTTTATTTTATGGGACAGACGAGATAGGAAAGAATTTCCTAATGTTATGCTTAAAGCCCATTTTTCAAGATATCCACCTAAAAGTTAGAATTAATAACTATCTGGGACTCATTATGTGTGTTTAATTTTTTAAAAAATTCATATTTCTTTTTTTTTTTTTCCACATGAAAAATAATAAATAGTTTTCTAGATGATTTTCATTAAAGCTTCAGTGACCACGAAAAACCCTCTCTATTTCCTACGTTCTATAAGTTAAGCTAAATTACAATTCTTTGATACACCATTTAAAACTAATTTTTTTATTTGCAAAACCAACCTAGATCTAAGTTAATTTTGATATTATTTATTATTTTAGCCAATTATTTAAATTTAACGCTGAAAAAAATATACTAAAAATAATTAAAAACAAATATGATTTAGTTTTTTTTTAATAAAATCATTTGACAGTTTTGAATTGAAATAAATGTGCATTTAAATTTACGTAGCTGTTGAATTTTCAAGTTTACTTATTATTTTTGCGCTTTAAAAAAATCATAAAAATCGACAAGATTAATAAAAGAAATATTGATACATCAAGGAATTTGTTTTTAATTTAAAGAAATAATCATTCAAATTAAATTATGAAATATACACTAGTACTTCACAGACCTGAATTTATATTAATCATGGTAGCTTCCGTTGAATAAAAGTGTGTGCCAAAAAAGAAAGGTCATTTGTAGCATTATTCACGACCAGAAAGATTCTAATTACACATTATTATATATGAAATAGACTTCATATCATCATGACAATTTCGTAAGAAATGTATCGTGCAAGAAATGAGTTAAAAATATATTTTATTTGGAAATTTTAATAAAAAGGAATTACTAGACTGGCTGTACAATAAGATGTAAAGAAATGTTTAAATAATATGACAATTTTTTTTTTTCAATTTTTAAATGAATTAGAAAAATTGAAATGATATATTTATATCTATTAATGAAACATTTTCAGTAAAGCTAATAATCTTGCCAAATTATCAAATCATACCTAAAGCTCTTAACATCTATTAATGTACAATTTTTTAAATTATTTTGACACTTCACCGGTATAGTTTAAGAAAAATTAAAACATATCTTAAATAAAACTCATTTTTATACGTTTATAGAAAATAATAACTTTCGAAATTTTTCCACAAACATAAAAAAAATACCGCACAAAAAAAATAATGCATGCATTATTAAAAAAAAAAAAAAAATTCCATTTAAATAATGCAAAAATATAATTGCATGGTTTTACTAAAATTATACAACGTAATGTACTAAAATTTTATAACGCTATTCATAATAAAATATTAATTCATCTATTTTTGCTCTGCTAGTCTCTGAATATATTCTGTTGCTACAGTAATTTGTTTTATTTTTTAATTGACATTTTTTTATTATTTAGATAATTTCTACACTGTATAAATTACATAAATGTTTAAGATATAAGATTATATATATATACATATATATATAATTATCAAGATATTATTAAAATATAAGAGATATAGGATATATATAGATGTTTATGATTCAAATAAATATATAATTAATTATTCTTTCAGCCATCTTAAGGACATCAGCTTAAACGTTAGAGCTTAACTCAATTGAAAAACGAAGCCTACAATCATCTCAAAACGTGTGGCATATTCGAGATATCCCAGGGTACAGGTGAGGAAGAGGGTAGAGAGTTAAAGGGTGACTGAAATTCAATTCCTCCTCTCACTCAACCTGCTTCTAAATCAAATCTTAGAACACACGCGGGGGTTTGTCAACGGCTTCGGTGAACTGGGGGGTAAGGTAGGGGGTGGCACGACAATCCGGCATTATAAAAGACCGCGGAAGAAGTGTAAAAGTCAGCGTTCGCCGACAGGAATCACGCTGCTTTAATTCTCGTCCTCACTCCGATGCGGTTAAAGACGACTGAAGAGGTATTTGGAACTTCCCAGAAAGCGTGACGAGGGAAGAAGAAGCCCCCGGTTTATTCGAGGGCAGAGGGAAAAAAAATTGTCACCGTTCCCTTTTTCTGACTCTCTCTCTGTTTTTATTACCTTGTTGAGAGTTCAGAGCTCTATTTATTATTAGATAAAGAGAGAGAGAGAGATAGATAAGTTCCTGCTTTAAATTTTGCAAAATAATTCTTCATTTAAGGTATTTTATGCATGGCACATACTGTAGTATGCACTATCAGTTGCCTGTAAGATCTTCGTGTAAGGATGGAAATAATAATTTTTGAGGAAAAGTGAATGCACGGGCTGGAATTCGAGTTTACTATATATGCATATTTTGGGTTGCAAATTAGTTCTTTTAATACATAACTTTGCCATTAAATATTCTTGAGGCTACACAAAATTTTATTTTATAATAAAAAAAATATTTTTTTTTTCTCAAAATGAAGTGTTTATCGTTTACAATCAAAATAGATAATAATTTTTTAATATATTTTACAATAAATAGGTAAATTATTTTCAGATGCAGATAGTATATTTTTTCAGCTATGATGATTTCTTTTTAAATGTTAAAATCTAAATTCAATGCAGGTATTGGATTCGCATCCTAAAAGAAACCATATTTTCAATTTATGGAATTCTGTTAGTATGTGTCATTTATTTAGCATTATAGCATTATTAATCACAAGTCCTTTTTGATGCTACAGATGTTGCATCTTTAGACTGGAATTCCGAGTTTATTATATGTGCATACTTTGGGTTTCAATTCGTTTTTTTTTAATAAATATCTCTGTCATTAAATATTCTTGAGGCTGATTTTTTTTTTTTTAATTTTCTTATTTTCATAATAAAAATAATATTTTTTTTTTTCTTTTCAAGTTATAGACATTATCGTTTAGAATCAAAATAGTCACACAAAGAAAACAAATAGATAAATTATCTTAAGATGAAGATAATACATTTTTTTTCAGCTATTATAATTTCTTTTTTAAATGTTAAAATCTAAATTCAATGCAGGTATTGGATTAGCATCCTGAAATAAATCCTATTTTCAATTTATGGAATTCTGTTAGTATGTGTCATTTATTTATCATTATAGTATTATTAATCACAATTTTTTTAAATTCTACAAATGTTACAACTTTTTTATTATTTATTTATTTATTTTTTTTTTTTTTTTGAAAAACTGGAATAAAAAAGCTGTTATTAAATTAATATTTATATATGCTACAAAAATATTTGATATTAAATTCAAAATCATCCCTCATCTGACAAGATCAGATTTTAATTATTCATGAAAATATTTTACGAAGAAAGTAAAAAAAAAAAAAAAAAAAAAAAAAAAATCTTATTTATTTGCCAAGAATTTTTTTCTTCCAATAAGACTTTTAGTTGAAAATTTGTTTGAACACACAAGACAGAAAAAAAAAAAAAAAAAAAGAAGTTCATAAATTTTTTTTTTTGCACGGTTTGATTACACGTCACTTTTTTTCCCCCTTCATCTCGCTCTTTGTTTAAGGAATATAAATCGATATTTTTTCCAGTATCTTTTTAGTCTAAAAACCAGTTTCTTTTTTTTTTTTTTTTTTTTTCTTTTCAGGGGCAATTTATCCTTTTCAAAGATTAATCTGAAAACTTAAGAAGGGATTGACCGTAGATACACACAAGGGCTTTTTTTTTTTAAAGAAAATTTATCATTTAGCAGTTTTCCTTACACGCACCAAGAGCATACGACACCTATATGATGAATAGCTTCCCCTACCCCCTACTCCACTCTCTGGGATAGGGGACTTCCTGTGACAGACCCTCTCCTTCGTTGATATTCCTCGCCTGCAGAGTTCAGGAGGGGTGCATTGATAAAGGTGGGGCGAAGGGAGGTTTTGAATATAATAGTACTGTGTGCACTACTGAGACTATATCCCAAAATGTACTGTGAGCCTATGGAAATTGCCCTGGGAAAAAATACAGTTTCTTCGGGTGCACTTCCTGTATATATGGGAATAATAAGAGTCGTGATTTTGATAGGATATGGGATCGTGATTTTTTTTTTTTTTATTATTATGTATTTATAAAGATGAAGAAAAAAAGTTTGAAAAAATACAACGTAATTTTTACTGAGTTCAGGAGTCACCTACAGAAGTTGTCGACCTCTGAACAATATATACAGTTGGGACGCGAACACATTTATGGGAAAGTTGGACATTGAATTACATAGTAAGGTAAAAGAGTTTCATTAACTTTTAAATTAATTTTTTAATTAGTTGTGTGAGTATTATTGTTGTCGTATGTATAAGAAAATCAAATATCGTGGTGCTAACGAACAATATTAACTATTTTGATTGCCAGATGGGAGTATCCTAGGACCATCCCTCGGAAGTAAATCATCTTCCAAGGGATGGTCCAGACAATGCATAGCGGCTGTAACAGCTGGTCAATCAAAGACATGATGAAGAGTAAGCTCGATCAGTGCAGTTACCACATTTTTGGTATTTTTGAATGCCATCAGCAGAAATGTTCATATTTTTGTGGTGCTTCATCCTTAATCTTGTGAGAGTAGTAATTGTTTTTCTATCGACATTTAAGTTCTGTAATTTGGTACTTAGTTTTATCTTAGAAAGAATGATAAATTTAGATTTTGAAAAGTATTTGCATGCGCAAGGAAAGTAGGAATTGTAGTCTGATCAGACTTCTGCTAATCTACGCCAAAGAATTTGCAAATTGCGTGATTTTTTATATTTAAAAGGATTTTATTATTGAGCAGTTTGAAGTCAATATTTCACAAATAAAAAGGCTTTTAAAAAAGATTTCTATTTTTAGAGGAACTTTTGTATCGATAGTAAGTTTATTAATATCATACAAAAAAAAAGCACTATGAAGTGTATTGAGAAATGAAAATTCAAGTATATTAAACGATACCATTATTCGTTTTAGGACAGATGGATATAAATGATATGATATAAAAAAAATTTATAATTGTGTGTAATATAACATATAAAATTAAACAAATATTTCTTGTGCAATATAAGTACGAAATGTGTGTGATATAGTTTGTTTCCATCAATTTTCTTAAAAAGAAAATTAATAATAAAATCAAAAATAATTTTAATACATAAAGCTAAAACGATTTATTTAAAAAGCTAATTTATAACAAAAATAAAACATTCTTCAATGGAGAAAAGTTTTTCTTGCCTATATAAGTATTTAAATTAAAAGAAATTTAATTACCATTTCCTTTCAAAGAACTAAAAAATAAATAAATAAAAAAAAAAAAAAAAAAAATTCAGACATTTTCCATAGAAATACTTTGTGAAATATACTAATACAATCATATCTTTCAAAGTTTTTAAAGAAAAAAAATATGTCTTAATAAAATAAAATAAAACATTTCTTCTAATATAAGACTAGAACTGGAGCATTTTTTTTTAAAAACTTTGATTGCACAAAAGTTCCATTCAATCTAAAGAAAAATTCTTCACAAGGAAAAAACACAAAGAACTTTTACGGTCCTGCTGTGACCTTCAACCATGTTTTTTTTTTTAATAATAAAAGCCAGACAAGAATGATGATCAGAGAGATGTAACGAGTAGAAAACACAAGGAAGGTAAGTGGAATGGCATCCATTTTTCATATTAAAAAATATAGTGGACCATCAGAGCTTGAATGGAAATGACCTACTTCGAAACGGAAATGGAGAACAGTTAAAAAGTAGTCTTGACTTTAAAAAATAAAATAAAAGTGATTATAATAAATTTTTTTTTCTTCATCTTCCCAAAAAGAAAAGTATGCTGCCTCATCACAGTGGGAGAACATTAAAAAAAGTTTCACTTTTATTCCCGACTTTAGAGAAAAGTGGAAAGAAAAAAAAAAAAAAAAAAAGAAGTTTAAAATAATAATAAGTCCCCAAAGATGTACCATAGTTCCAAGAGATTCAGCATTAAGGAGGAGGATATGAAAGTAAAAAGCTTAAAAAACGTATTAAAAAAGATTTAAAGAAAATATCCTCAGAGATAAATCCTTGATCCTTAAAGCAAAAAGATTTTCCGTTGAACAAAAAGGGATTCAATGTATGCAGTCTTATATTTTTTGTTATTAGTGTTTTTTTTTTTTTTATTTCTCTTTGCTGATGGCAAAGACCATCAGTGGATGCTGCATTTGCTTTTTCGTCTTGCAGAGGAACTAAAGGAAAAAAAAATATGCAATCGCCTTTCTCTTTCTATTTGTTTCAGTGGCAGAAAAAAAAAGAAGCACAAAGATATATAAACCCATATTTCTTGAATTGAACAAAAAAGGAAGTTTCTAAATAAGGAAAAATATCCTTTAGTTTTCATGGATGGTTCAAATATATTATCTCAAGGCTGCACCTTCCGTTTGGGAGTGAATTCAAAAAGGGAGAGAAAATAAAAAAAATTTCAATATATTTCGGGATGGGAGAAAGAAAGACGTACCTGAAAAATAAATAATAAAATCGCGAGAAATTGATGAACAGTGAATATTTTCCGTCCCCTCCGTTTTCATAGAGTTTCGTGTGAGTTTAAAAGAAAGGATATAAACTCTATTCCATTAGTAGTTTGTTTTGAGGAGTAAATATCTTTGATATTATCAGATGAGGGGAAAATCCAGTGCAGAATCTATATAGAAGATTCTCAACATAAACTTTGTTCACGCTGTTAATCGAAACAATTTAATAAATTGCATAGTGGGAGATCAGTTTTTCGTCTATCCTAAAAAATTGAAAGCCTAGGAATGATTTTCTTGTTGGGGTTTGTGATATCTATACTGTAAGACTTCAATGGATTTGGATGTTTTTCAGATACACAGTTGAAAAGGTCTTTAGATTCTTAAAAAGGAAACTGTTGTTTAATTATTTTCTGGTATTATATGCTTTCATTAAATTGTGAATGATATCTTGCCCATTTAATATGTCTTTCATGTTTTCAGTCTAGTCTTTAAGCAATAACAACAGCAAAACCCTCACATTTTCTCCTTGAACAATTTAAATAATTTAAAAATAAAATGCAAAATTAAATAAATAACAAAATTAGTATCCATAATATTTCTATACCTACATAGAATAATAATAATAATATTAAGGATTTATTTTGTACCTTTATTTATACCACTATTTAACAAAGTTTTGATAAAAAAAAAGTTTAGTCTTTAAAGAAAATATTTCTTGTATACCTTAGGGTGCATAAAAATATTAGATGAAATACAATGAAAATAAATAACAAAAATACGATCGATAATATGTTAACAACGACGATAATATTGTAGATTTATTTTTTAACTCGCATATTTTATTAACATTTATCTATCTTACCCGCTGTATATATCTTTATTGACTATAGATACTTTTAAGTTTTTTTATAGTCTCATTCTGTTAATCTAATCAACCTATCTAAGGTACTTTTAAAAAAAAATTCAATAAAACATTTTAAATAAAAATACATAAAAATTAAAAAAGTAAAATACTTTTCAAAACATTTTCAAAATTACAATTGTTTTAATAAAAATTGTATCGTAAATATCAGGCCCACAAATATCATAAAGAATAGTTCAAAAATAAATAATTAGTAAAATCAAAATGCCTTCTAGAAAACAAAACCTTCTTCACCTTAGCAATAAAATAATGTTTTTTTTTAACAATGAAACAGTTATATAATAATGAATATCTTTATCTGAAAAATTACAGGAAAAATGTGCTATTAATTTCTAGATTTTCTTGTTACTTACCACGCCAAGCTCATCTTCAAGATGTTGTACGCGAGCTTGTTGACTCTGTAGTTTTATCTTTCCAGCTTGCAACTCCTCTTTAAAGATTTCACTTCCAACTGCAGGGCTGTTTCCTGCAGTGAAGAAAGGATTATTTAATTTTGAGCTTCATATATTTAAATATGTATATCAGATAAAGAAAAAAATTGACTAAGATTAATTTATAAACTAAAAATATTATAATTGATATAAAGAAATAAGTTAATATATTATATAAAGAGTTACTATACCATGAAGATAAATAAAAAGTTAGTTATAATGCTATACTTTCATAAAAGCATTGATTTTATAACATGCTCGCAGCATACTAAAACAACAGTGAACAAATTCCAGCAATCTTTTTTTTTTAATTTCCTCAGAAATAGGGTAGGGGAACATATTTATATGTGATCACTAACGACAGCAAGAATGATAAGATGAATTCTCTGTTCCAAAAAAGGAGAACATTGCAACGCATTTTAACTTTAGAATTACATTAATGTTTTTGTGAAATGGAATCAATTTCTTTTATAAATGGTAAATTATCTTCATTGAGTAGGAACTGATTGCGTTCTGCTCTAACAGCAAAACATTGACCGTATTAAAACAATTTCAAGTGTTTGAGTTGAGATAAAAAATACTTTTCTAAAAGTTACTCAAATGGAACGTGTAAACAGAATATTGAAATTGGAATCAATTATTTTTTTTATAGGCACTAACATTCCTTTTATTCTTAAGATTGAGTGTTTATCTTTTTAGAATTTTAAATGTCGTGTCGTTTTAGTTATACTGGATCTGGGCTTGTCAACCCACATGATCTTGTAGGCCACTTTGGCAATGCATCCTAACTCCGCGGGCCGCATATAAAATTATATATCCCCATATTAGATTTAGACCCACTATAGACATTTTTTGGAATGAAAAATTGATACATAATAAGTTATTACTATTGTGTTCACTTTAATACTTACATGTAAACATATATAATATAATAATAATGATACTAAATACACACTGTAAAGAAATATACGCGCATGTCCATAAATCAAGGATAATGGAGTTCAAGCAAAAGAAGAGGCAGAAGCAAACAAATTTGACTTATTGTAAAGGTCTATTTATTAAACAAAAAGGTAAAGACCAAAAAAGATGTAGCATGTTTGACATAATTAATAAAAATTGCGATTTTTACCCCCTAGACAAATTTCAAAAAGAACCTATTTACAAAAACAGTAAAAACAGTAGTATCGTCCAATTCTACCACGTAAAAATCATCCAAATGCTTCCTTTGTGCCATAACTATGCGGTTATTGCACTGAAAGGCTTTTAAAGCGCTTGTGAACAGTTTTTACTTCTTTGCCACCGTTTCTCTTACACTCGTCATTGTGACGTACTATCCGCGCCATCTGGTGTTTTCCTGTAATTTGCATATTCTTCTTCAAGATGTGTGTGATAATTCTACGGGTGAAATTTTATTTTAGAGTTCAATTTCTGTGTGATTCTGAATTATCCTTAATTTATGGACATGAGTGTATAACACTAAAACTGAAATATAAAAAAATATATGAATATAAACGAAATAAAAAAAATGAAATCATTAAAAATATTTAATTTAATAGTTCGATATTTGTTTCTCCTCTCATCATGAGTTCGCAGAATATAGTTTCATTATTCTGCGAACTCATAACTATAAATTTATAAATAAAAACAGGCAATATCTCTCATATATTCGCAAGAATAATATTTTAAAAATCAAAAGTTAATTTCCTCATAATTTCGACAACACTTTTTGAATGCCTCACGGGTCAGAAAAATGGCCCAAGGCGGTCCAATGTGTCCCACGGCCGGCCACCACTGGATGTAGACAGTTAATATGCTATGAAGTTCTTATAAGAGTTGTAGTATGCAGGTTGAGTGGCTACAGAATTAGTTATAATGGTATATACACTCATGTCCATAAATTAAGGATAATGAAGTTCAGGCAAAAGAAAAGAGACAGAAGCAAACAAACTTGACTTATTTGTAAAGTCTATTTATTAAACAAAAGGTAAAGACCAAAAAGATGCTATATGTTTGACATAATTAATAAAAATTGCGATTTTTACTCCCTGGAGCAAATTTCAAAAAAGAACCTATTTACAAAAAACAGTATAACATGGTTAGTAGGATGGTTATGAAGTATGTCTCCCGGACGATGCAATACAGGCCTTTACAACGCCTAGGCATGCTGAGTATCAAATTATCAATCTGATCTTGGGGAATATTACATCACTCATCAAGGGAATGCCCTCCCGAAGATCCGGTTGACAGGTGGGAGGGGGTTCACGGCTGTAATTCGTCGGCCAAGCATATCCCACACATGCTCTATTGATTCAAGTCCGGTGAATATGCTGGCCAATCCATACGGGTGATATCCTCCAATTGAAGGCATTCGTCTACAATGTTTGCACGATGAGAGGGGCGTTGTCATCCATAAACAGAAATTCAGCACCCATGGCTCCCCGGAAACAAACGTACATGTTGTTCCAGAATGACATCCCGATAGATGGCCCGTCATCATTACACTCTGAACATGCAGGTTGTTCTGGAACCAAGAATAATTCCTCACCAAACGAGCCATCCTGCACCACCGTAACGGTGTCGTTCAATGGTGTTCTCTTGTGGTAACGGGTACCTGGCGCTCCATATGAAAGTCCGGCGAGAATCAGACAGCAAACTAAACCTGACTCGTCGGAAAACATCACACCAGACCACTATTGTGGTGTCACAATGCATGCTCTCTTCTCCCAGGTTAACGCAGGCGACAGTGAGTTGCGGTAAGTGGAACACATCTGACAGGCCTACGACCATATAGACCAATGTGCCCTAAGCGTCTGTACACGGTCTACCTTGAAACTGTCATACCGGTAGCTGAAGAGAGACGTCTGATGCTGTGCTCCGTCTGTTTCTTTTGGCAGTAACTGCTAAATACCAGTCCTCATTCGGCGTTGCAACCGGGGGCGACTCAGTGTGTAACATCTAGGCACATTACCATCATGTTGGAATCGTTGCCAAAGCCTGAGATGACACTCCAAGCGATTCCAAGTTCCTCGGATACTTCCAGCTGGGTACGTCCACATTCCAGTCGTCCGATAATTCTACCACGTAAAAATCATCTAAATGCTTCCTTTGTGCCATAACTATGCGGTTATTGCACTGAAAGGCTTTTAAAGCGCTTGCGAACAATTTTACTTCTTTTGCCACCATTCCATATATACCCCTCTCTTACACTCGTCATTGTGACGTACTATCCGCGCCATCTGGTGGTTTCCTGTACTTTTGCATATTCTTCTTTCAAGATGTGTGTGATAATTCTACAGGTGAAATTTTTATTTTAGAGTTCAATTTCTGTGTGATTCTGAATTATCCTTAATTTATGACATGAGTGTACTTTGATAGAAGCATTATGTTTATAATATACAAGCAGCATAATAACATAATAGGGCAGAAACTCTCGCAATCTTATTTTTCTTTTCAATTTGATCAGAAATAGGTAAGGGGAACATATTTATATTGATCGATCACTAATGGCAGCAGCAGGAATGATAAGATGAATTTTCAATAAAAAAGAGAACATTGCAACACATTTTATCTTCAGAATTACATTAATGTTTTTTGAGATATCAAATCAACTTCTTTTATAAATAGTAAACTATCTTCATTGAGAAGAAGCTGATTGTGTTCTGCTCTAATAGCAAAACATTGACCGTATAAAAACAATCTCAAGTGTTTTTGACTTGAGATAAAAAGAAGACTTT